>VWZD01007329.1:40008-65999 GCA_013396695.1 Sakesphorus luctuosus | reverse complement strand
TGATGGACTCAATCCCCTCATCTAAATCATCAATAAAGATGATAAACAGGACTGGACCCAACACTGACCCCTGGGGAACACCACTAGTAGATTATGATGTGTGCTGTCACTGGGACTTTCCCCTTCTGTTTCCAAAGAAAGCTTTCAAGATAGGTCAAGGTCTGAGCATTTTGGGTGTTCAGCCTTTGTCCCTCCTTGCAGAGGTTTGCATCAGGCTTGCACCAAGCCATGTTGCACAGATGAAGCAAATGGCAAACATCTTTGCTGATGATTGGCGGGACCATATTGATCCAGCATCACTCCAGCAGGACAAGGCTGAAAGAAGGAAGACCACTGGGATGCCAGGACAGGGTTTAGCCTTCCTACCGCAAAACAGAGTGGCTCAGGGGTGATAAGTGGCACATCCCTAGGGGACAGCTTACACTACCTTATGCCAGCATTGCAACCTGTCCTCCTCTCACCTGGGACAGAGAGGACCTATGAAGCCTGGAAACACCTGCAAACTCAGGGGAGAATGAGAGATGTGGGCACACCAATGGCCTCATCACCCTTGCCTGGGCCTGGGAGGATGAGTGCTTGGGAAGGTCAGTGGGTGGGAGGGCCAGTCAAATAAGTTAAAAACACACACGTGTTCTCTCCAGTATGACTCTGGTTTCCTGGAAGTTTTATTGCCACTGTAATGCTTCATGCTTTGTGAAGCCTTTGCCAGCTGGAATCCTTTCTTTGCACCTGTCTTTTTGTTTACACAAATCCCTTCTCTAATAGAGCTAATCACTCCGCTTTGATAAATTTGCCAGGCCCTGATATGAGCTCCCTCCATGCTAAACAAACAGACCATTGTCTCGGCAGGACCAGCCAGCCTGTTAATGGTTAAACTGGAGGAGGGCAGGATGGAGAAAAGAGGCATTAGACATAGACACCTCTTTTCTTTTTCCTCCACCCAAATCTGCAGGTTTCTCTATCCATTGCAGAGGCTTGTACCTCTGTGTGGGTCCCTGATGTCAGCTGGCAACCCAGAGCATGGTCTCTGACTGCTTGTAGGTGTGCAATTCACAGTGAAACTTCTAGTGTCATGATGTCGGGTGGCATGGCCATATCCAAAAGAGGAGTGATGGGGTGGGGAGAGGCACTTTTAAGATGTACAGAGGAGGACATTCAGGAGGACAGAAAAAAGTTAAGTCAGTCTGAGGCCAAAACAGTGGAGTTTAAGAGTGTTCTAAGTAAGAATAGTTGACTATCAAGAGGAGAAAATTGGAGACAGAAAAATTAAAGCTTGGGCAACAAAACCTACTTACAAAGTAAGGAGCAAGAGACATTTGACTTACTTCAGCAATGCTTTTCTCCAGCAGCTCTGCTCAAGATTTGTACCTGATCAATGCCAAAACCATGGAGTAATGCAACATCAACAGCACACCACGTTGTTGCCTGTGCTCTGCTGCACCCACATAACTCTCCTTTAAAGAGGGTGATGCTACTACAAATACAATTTTGATACAGATTTCTCTCCTCTGAGGAAGCACTAGAAGAACTGCTCCCCATCACAGGGTCTTGGCTTGTAATTTTCCAGCTTCTGTTGCCAAACTAGACCTTTTGGACAGTTAGCCACCTCCAGTGACACTGGCTATCCAGACTCTTCTGCATGCATAAGATGAGCAAATGTAGTAGTTTTGATGTGCTGTGTCATGGCAACTGAGCAATGCCTGCAAAATTTGGTCAAGCTGCCTAGCTCCAAGGTAGAGCAGCAAACAAACATTAGCTATCTGTCCTTTGCTAGGATTAGCTGCATGTGTAGGAAGATCTTTGAATATAACAGCCAGGAAAGCTCTTTAGCAAGTTGTAATAAGCCTCACGGTGTTCAGATGAAACTAGTATACCCTTTACACCAGATAACAAATCCATCAGCACCAGCGGATGATTTCTTGATTGCTCTGCTTGGGCCTGCTGTGTGCCTCAGGCAAGCATTATTTGTTTAAGCAAGAAGACAGGAGGTGCCCCAGAGGCAGTCTTAGACTCCAAGCACCAGACAAGGATTCAGCCTTGTGTCCCATCTGCATTTGCATCGTGTCCAGCCCACCTACATCCCCACCACTGTCACATAACCCTGTATGCCTTGATGTCCTTCATGGCTATAAGGGAAAAAACAATTCCCATGTTATTGCTGTTTGGAGATGCTGTGCATAACAGATGACCTTAGGATCTCAACCTAAAATGCATGTACTGGTGTGTCAATGCTTTAGGTCCTTGGAGTTGTGCTCATGAGAGGCAGAGAGCTCTTCAGCTAAGGCTGGCACAGATTACATGCTGGAAAGGGGTGGAGGGAAATGGCACCAGAGCTGCCACAACATCATCCTCCCCTGAGCCCCTGCAAGTGCTGGTGCTGCTTGGTGGGGGAGCCACACACTTGAGACCCAGAGATTAACTCCTGGCTGGGAAGGGTGAGATGCCTTATCAGGAGATTGCCAAACAGTATGATTAGGGACTTGTTCATGCATGGTCTAATCCTTCTCCACTGCTTGTGTGGGTGCCGGAGCGTTCCAGCTTCTTTATGCCCAGAACAGGACAAAACTTGCACCTGAGGAACTCAGCGATGCAGGAGAGCTGTGAGGTCAGGAGCCTGGTAGAGCCCGGTGAGGGATTACACAGGGTACATAGAGAGTAAACAATAGAAGAACCAAGGGTGATACAAGACACTAAGATTTAAACCACTAAGAGCTTTAGAAAGCACTTGAATCCTCAGGCGTCACCCAGGAATGAAGCGGTAGAGGAAGGCAGAGCAGATGCAGGGCAGGCAGCTGACAGTTTTGGGGGTGAGATCTGCCTTTTCCACAGCACCCACCGCCTCGCTCGCATGCCCTGCACCCGTGTCGCAGCCTTGTGCCTCCACAGACCACTCTACCACAGCACAGCACCTACCGCCACACAGCACCGTGCTCCAGCCACTCGGGCGCGGGCACACGGCCGCACACGCGGCAAGGGGAGGGCTTTTATCCCCCCTTCTTCCCCAAACAATTAATGTCAATGCGGAGAGGCAGGTGCTCCTGGCGCACTGCCCTCCGTTCTGTTTAGAGAACACTCCTTGAAGATTATTTGTGTTGCAATCTTTCAGTTCTTCTCTCTCTCCTTTTTTTTTCCTTTCCCCCCTCCGCCCGCCTCGTTAGCATTCTCCCAGCCAGTTTTCATGCCCCGCGGGCCGTGGGCGCCCAGCCCGGCTGCGCCCGCGTAGCGGCGGAAGCTCCGGCAGCGCCGCCCCGCGCTCTGCCCCGGCCGGGGGGAGCGGAGCTGGGCTCCCCCGGCGCCGTCCTCCTGGTTCTTTGTGCCCGCGGGGAGCGGAGCGAGAAGGCCATTGTCCAAGGGCTGCTGCTGACCCCTCCATTTCCATCTGAAAAGCCGCTTTCAAGGGAAAGGGGCACCTCCCGTCTCCTGGCCTCGCCGCGCATCCCCTCCTTGCCGCCGGACCCCTGCCACCCTCACAGTACGCTCAGGCTGCCTTCCTCCTCCTCACACCTCCTCCAGTTCCTCCAGCTCTCCTCTGCCCTGCGCCAGCATCCTCGTCCTCTCTCTCTCCTCCACCTGCTAGGGGAGGACCAGTGCAGAGTATCCCGGGTGAAAGAGGCGGGAAGGAGGTGGGAGCAAGTGGGGCACTCCAGCCAAAGCCCTCGATGGGATGTGAGATGATCGTCTCTCCTTGGAGCATGAAAAATCCCATCTGTGGCTCCGCAGAGCCTTTGTTGTCCATCTAGCTATAGAAATCCTTCAGCAATGTTTATAAAGAGATAGCACAAGGCCAGTGGAATAAGCATGGCCTCTTCAACCCTTTTGAAAGCATGCCTTTTTAATGGTAAAATGCATGAAAAATTAGGTAACTGACCGTATCACCTTCCAGGGGGATACGTATAGCAAAACCAGGGATTTACAATACAAGAATTACCCAAGTTTCTGCATTAAATGTCTTTATCGCTTTTCAAGTCTGCTTATTTTGGTGCGTATTTCTACTCATTGCTCCCACCAGGCACCAGGCAGATGGTGGTGAGGCTTCAGGATCACCCACACTCCCATCAACCCCTGGCTGGTCTTCACTGTAAGTCCCACTCACAGACCGCAGAGAAACCGTCATGGGCTCATGGCATTTTGGAGTGAGTCACTCAGGTGCAACAGACAGACTATAGAGAGCTTTACAGTCGTCTTCTCACCATTTCAAAACAGAAAGCAGCTGAAACAGGTTTGAGGTAGCTTTTGAAGGTTGCAAAATATGGAGACAAAAGGCAACAGTGCACTCACTGTTTTGTTTTGTTTTCAAGCAAAGAAGTTGGTGACACTGAAATCTCTCATAAAAATTCCCATTGACTTCATCCTGATCAAAATTTCACCCCATATGCTGGGGATAGCTCTATTCAGCAGCAGCCCATGCTCCTCCCTATGCAGACTTTTTGGCTTCTGGCAGCTGCTCATCTGAAGGAACCCATCACTAAATGCCAAGTGAGCATCCCTGCATTCACTCAGAGGAAGAAAGTGACCTTGAATGGCATCCACATCCACTCAGTATCTCCTTTGAGCTCCCAAGCAGTGGTCCTCCAGCTGAACTCTTGTTCCACCCCGTTGCTGAGTTTTGGTAAACAATAAAGAATACAAGAGGTAAACTATTGCAACTGTATAGCTCAGCCAAATATTTATCTACCTGTAAAATAAGCAAACAAACAAGCATTTAAGTTGATTGGTAGGAAAAAAATGGCATATTGCAGAATGAACTCCTGAGGCATTAAGAAATTACACAGAGAAACTGCCCAGCACAAAATGAGACATGCAAACTTTTATGCTTCACAGTGTATAATAGCCAACACGAGTGGAACAGCTGGATGTAGTGGCAGCAGAGAAGAGATTTAACACTGACTGGTGTAATATTTCCAGCTGGTTCTTTAGCAAGAGAGATGTTTAAATCTTCATCTCAAAATGACAGGCCAAATGACTTTCTGTCACTTTGTTATCATCATGTTGTTTTCCCTGCTGTTAGTCCTCACCCAGCAGTCAGCATTTCTGCTGACAAAAATAGGTCTGGCTGTGTCGATTTTGATAGCTCTTTGTCCCATTCATCCTACTGAACTGGGATCAACATCTCTGGCACGTTTATCATGACAGAAATATTCCCAGCAGCCAGGCAGTGAGGGCAAATGCCCCAAGGAGTCCCTGGGCAGCTGCCAAGCAACCAAGGCAGCCAGCAAAGAGCTGCCCAGGAAACTGCAAGGGGTTCCTCTGCTTGGCTGAGGCACTTAGGTGGCCTTGCAGGCAGGGAAAGAGCTCTCAAGCCGCCAGCAGGTTCCTGGAGCTGCAGTTCCTCCCTGCCAACACCAGCAACACTTGAACTCGCAATTTCATGGATCAGAATATTTTCTTCATTTTTAGCTCTAAGTTTCATTTCTTACCCACCCTGGAACACTGCAGGCTGTGCCTTTGTGGGA
Source organism: Sakesphorus luctuosus (assembly GCA_013396695.1). Taxonomy (NCBI): domain Eukaryota; kingdom Metazoa; phylum Chordata; class Aves; order Passeriformes; family Thamnophilidae; genus Sakesphorus; species Sakesphorus luctuosus. The sequence continues at coordinate 60,546 of VWZD01007329.1, read as the reverse complement.
GATTGCTGCATGGCTCAGATGCTCCAAGTCACCCCCTTCAGAGAGCCTGATGCCTCCAAACATCCCTGTGGCAGAGAGAAGTCCACAGCAGCAGTGTGAGGCTTGTCAGGTTGTGTTGCTCACGCAAAGCATGCAGAACTTGCCACTGCCACTACCACATTTCCCCCAGCAAGAAGACATTGGTCCAACACACTGCACACAGGTACAGCATCCCTCCCTCTGCTGGAGCCAGTGCTACCTGCCCATTGCTCATGTAGCCTTACTCTTGCAATCCTAGCTCCCTTTGCACAGAGAGGTGGGGTTTGAAAAAGGCTGGTTGCCATTCAGAAATATTTCTTGCTGAGTAGATAGGTTCATTTTCAGGCCAATATGTTGATCCTCACTGAGGAAGCAGCTGTAACACCTGGAAGAGAGACCAACAGTGGCTGTTTCACAGATCCCGCTTTTTCCACTGGCCACAGAAGGGGAAAGGAGCAGCTGTGATTGCCCTAACAGTGTTGTCCACATGCATACACAGAGTGGAAAACAGTGAGACTAAGCATCCTCCATAGCCCTATGTGATAGTGCAACAGTGACAGGGACCATGCCTGCGACTTGGGGTCTTCTTCCCTGCCCAGCAGTGCCAGGAAACATACATTACACATATGTGGTGTGTACATCCATCTGTTTGCACATTGCCATGGATCACAGATACAGAGGTAGATGTTTTCTGGAAGAAGAAGGTGTCAATGCTCTGAAGTTTTTCAGTGAGCTCCCTCTACCTTAGGCAGGAGCATAAGGCTCTTCCAGGCTGCACCCCACAGGCAGAGGCTTTAATCCTGGGATCGGGCAGCTGGGCAAGTCAGATCTATGCTTTTGAGCAGCCATCCTGCATCTTCTTCAGGCATCTTCAGGTGGTGTGAAGATGAGGCAAGAAAGTGCTCCTTGCAAGGCTCTCCACAACCAGGCAAGCAACTGAAGTGTTCCAACAGCAGCTTCCTTTTGAAACCAGAATAAAAGCCAGTGAGCATTTTCAGCTAATCCCTTCCTCAGCATGGATGTTGTTCATGTACATGCACGGCTGGTTGGCTTCCCATGTTAAGTTCCCCCTAAACAGAAGAAAGCAGGTCAGAAAAACAGTCCCCTAAGGAGCAGTGGAAATCGGTGGATGGGTTTTAGCTGTGCATTTTGTTATCCAAGAAAGGCGGTTTTGCAAAGGACTTTCTAACTCATCGTCTGGGCCCAAGACTTCCTTGTAAAAGGCTGTTGGGCTTGTTGTAACATATTCCAGGTGTGTAAGTGATGCCCTGCCTTGTGCCTTTCACAGTGCAGAGCCTGGGGCCTTGAAGCAAGCAGGGAGGAGGAGGGAAGGAGAGGTGTGTGTGTTCAAATTAAATGAAGCAGAAAGAGAAAGCTGGAACCCATAGTGCCTGGGGCACCACTAATTGGACAGGTTGAACCTGATAGCAGTGCAAAGGAGGCGGCAGGAGTGATCCTCCAGCTCCTGGCTGGCAGTGCAAAGCCAGCCTTGGTTCAAGAAGCCATGCTTGAAAAGGTCAGGTGGTGGAAGAGGGGGGACAAGGCAGTTTATTTGGGGTTGGAGAAGGAAGACTTCCAAAAAAACCAACTAATTCTTCATTAGCATGACAAAAGGAAGCAAATAAAAGAGATAAGGCAGGCATGCTCTTACTCTGCTTGCTCCTGAGGTCTCCAGCTCTACTGAGTGCCACTCTTGCTGGGATCAGCTGTATCACTGGGGCACCTGAGGATGCAGAGATGTGCAATGAGTGAGCACAGATCTGCTCGGTAGCCCTGTGCCCAGGGAATCTTGGGGCTTCTCCTTGGCCTTATCCTCCATATATCCCAGCTATTATTACACATAGCATCCATTCCTTCCTCAGCAGTGCCCCAGTTGCAGGGATGTCATCTAAAAGCCAGGACACAGAAACAGTTCTATTCTCTTTCCTAGTCTTAGAGGAAACACAAAGCACCAAACCCCAAGAGAATTCCCATTTTCAGGCATTTTTTTTCAAGATAGCTGCACTAGACAATTGCCTAAAGCTTGCCAGCTAAAGCTAAAGGTTTATAACTTTTTACTCCTAGCTTTGATGTAGAGTCAGCTGAAGAGGGTGAAGGGACCCTGTAGAACCAAGAGGTCCTGGGGCAGGAGGGATTGACCTGGGAGAGAGGGGGAAGGTGGCAAGCATCAGATACACCCCAAGAAGCAAAGGACAGTTTTGTTGGGATCTGAGCTGAAAAGCTAGCTGGAGCTTGTGGTGTTTTTGTGGGTAAGCTTTTTAGGCCGGGACTCTGCCCACCTGTATGTTTGCTTGCTGGACAGTACAGTGACTCCAGGCTGATAATTCAGACCTGTAGGCATTAGTGCAATATAAACTGAGAATAGTCATAATAATAATTAATAAGCATGCTGAAACAAAAATGTTCTCTTTCTTTAATTAACATCAGACTTCAGCAGCTTTATCTTGGAGTGAGTGGCTACTTTATTGGCACCCTGCCTTCGCACCATGCCTTGCCCTCTATGGCTGGGGCAAGCAAGTCTTCACTGTGCAAATGGGAGTCTCTTTTTTGCTCAAGCTCCTTCCAAATGACTCAACTAGCATCTTACAGACTGCATCTCACCTGAGAGTAAGGCTACAGCCAAGGAAACAGCCAGAGAAGGCCAGTAGCTATTTTCACCTTGCTGAGAGTAGAGTCAGAGTACATCCAGGGATAAGCATTAGAGCCAAGGGAAAACAAGAAGCAGAAAGCTTTTGGGTGGTCAGGCTCATAAAGTAATACATGGCTTGAAATAGGGACCTGGCAGCCTCCTGGAGCAAGGGACTCACATCCATACGCTGTATGTGGTTCCCTGAAGGAACACAGCACTACAGGTTCAGGAGTTGGTTACCTGTAGGCTGCAGAACCTTCTCTGGTTCCTTCAGGTATATGTGGGGAGCCACAAGCATTAGGTGCTAAGTACCCACCCATCACCTTGAGGTGACAGCTAGGTTTCTGAAGGCTGTTGAGCACCACTTGGGTAAAGTTTCCAGAGCAGGAGCTTTGCCACTCAGCCACCCCATGCACATGTATTCCCAGCCAGGGACATGGCACTGGCCACACTGAACACCAAGCTGAAGCAGCTGGAAGCTGGCAGCGAGTTACAGCCTTGCTCACAGTTCCCTCCCACCCCACTTATCATGCAGGCTGAAGGCTCAGCCCTTGACCTCTCATAAGCAGATGGGGTAGAAAGGCATCCCCACGGGCTCAGATGGCCCCAGTGGGAGTAGGGTGGGTGTTCTCCTGCCCCATGCTGCAATCTCTGCTGCTTTGAAGAAGTGAATCTGTAATGTTTATGAGGCCTTGGAGATAGGAGCATTCCAGGCACATGGTGAACCACACCGGCCATCTGCTCCCCTCATTTTCTGCTTTCCCCCAAATCCCTCCCCACTGAACCCAATCCAAGCTGCAGCCATTGCTGTCTCAGTGGAGATTTATAGGGCAACAGTGAGCCAGGTAAATCCAGAGTCTGGGGCTCCTTCCTAAGTCAATTGGGAAGGAGGTAAAAGAGAACAGTGGAAAGATGGCTGTACTGGGAGCCTGGGCAGCGTCTGCATTCAAAAGGATGGCAAAACAAGTGGACGAGCAAGGCTGGCACTCAGGTGTCTCGTGCTCGCCTCAGTCTGCCATTGCCCTAATGCTTTGTGCCTCCAAAAAATGCTCTACTCTGCTGCAGGGCTTTTGGGTAAGTAGGGACCAGAAAGGCCATCAGAGCTGGTGCCAGGGTATGGGCAAGTGTGTAACTTCAGGGGTCTTGTTGCTGCTGGTTCTGAAAGGGATGCAAAATATACACAGTGTGTATCATGGAATGCAAAATGGGAAGTATAAGAGAAAATAGAGGGCTCTTGACTTCTGAGCTGCCCGTCTGCATTGGGCTCTTGATCCAAACTGGACACTGGGGGCTGCAGACTCAGTTTCCAGCAGAGCTCAACCTGGGCAGCACAAAGGGTTTGGGATTGCCAAACCAGGGTCAGAATGGGGTTGCTGTGGACCGGCGTGGTGTGGGCAGGCTCTACAAGTCAACCAGCCATGTCCTCTCGCCCTCTTCAGATGCAGGAGATAGGGCTGTAGCTTGCTCGTCTGCCTGCCCACACCAGGAATAAAGACATACATGCAGGCTCTTGCAGGATCAGGCTTCCTGATGGGGATCTGCTGTCCTCCTGGGTTTTAATGAGCGTTTCTTGTAATCGCCCCTGTAAAACTCAAGGTGGAAAGCTGTTATGGATTAATATCCGCAGACTCCAGGGAAAGTGGATCAGGAGATCTGCTGGGCAAAATCAGTGTCAGATGAGCTAGAGCATACTGTAGTATGGCAGGGGTATACACACCCGCATATGTGTACCCACTTGTCCCCTGGCTGTATGGTGTAAGATGCCATCGCCAACCCACCTCTGCCACCATATCCTTTGGTCTCTGTGGGTTCTCAAAGTTGTTTGCAGCAGCCTGCAATGCAAGAATGATAGGAGAAGTGCAAAAGTCCTTTCTGGTGATTAATACATCATGTGTACAAAGAAGGTCTGTGGTGAACAGAGGCTGGAGCCGGGATTAATTGCATACCTTAAGTGGAGAGATTTATGTAAGGAAACAGACTTGGCAGGCTGCCCTGCTCTGGGCTGTGTTTACCTGCCTGTCCCTCCACACCTGTCGTGCTGCAGCAGCAAAACATTATTTAATAACATTTGAAGGGAGATCTTAATAGTCATGTGTGCTCCCTACCTCCCCCCACCTCCCCATGTGCTGTGGTGAAGCTCAGCTTGCTTTTCCAGCATTTCTGGCAGGCTCTTTGGGGGATCAGTCAGTACACTCCCTCCTAGAGCTCACCCGCAAGGGGCAGCCCCATGGCACCCTTCAAGCACCCACAATCTGGGATGAGGAGGGATGGGATCACTGAAGATGAAACAGGCTAATGCTGATGAAACATCAGCCCCTGAACTGATGATTACCCAATTAGTTTCCCCCAAATCCATGAGCAAAGCAGACTTTCCTCTTCCTGAACTTGAAAAAAACTGGCTGAATACACAAATATTTGCATACGCACAGGACTGCATGTATATGTGTGTGCATATATATGTACAACCAACAGATTTCAGAATGTTCATAATGTCCATTCAAATGAGAGACAAATATTGGGTAAAATACCCTTTCAGAATAGCTTGAGTATGATGCAGTTTCTTGAAAGGGATTTGGCTATTAATTGAAGTTGGCTTGTTAATTTGCATCCTTATCTGCAAGGGACAAAAGTAAAAAGGGCCCCATGGGTCTCTAGTGGGAGCACGTGCAGATTTATTTCTTACAAACGAAGCCTCTTGATGATTATAAGCAAATGACGGAGCACTCGGGACTGTTGGAAGAGGGAAAGCAGAAATGTATCCCACCTGTCAGAGCCTGATGTTCCTCACCAGAGCTTCCCTCCTGGTATTACAAGCCCTGGGTTGGTATCTAGTCAACCTCTACTTAAGATGTTGGCTGTTTCACATCCTACCCTGCTGCCGTAGCTGGTGTGTGACCCATTGGATGCTGGCCTTGAACTCATAGTCTTGCCTGTCTAAGAAATATCAACCCCAGCAATGAACAACCACCACACAGGCAGGCAAGCAAACCCTCTCAACCAGCGGTAAACTTTGGCCTTGGACAGCTTGGAATCAAAAACATCCTGTGTCAACACAGAGCATGGCAGTGAAATGCCGTGTTTTCAGTGCAGATGTAGTTCAAGTGGTCTCCTTGGCTCTTCCTCCTCAGCCTGCTGCCAAACTGCAGCATGAGGTGTGCCATGGTGCACTGGGGCAAGCCACACTGGTGTTTGCAAGGAAGTTGGTCTGGTTCAGCAGATATAAGGACCTGGCACAGGCATAAACGGGAGCATCTTCCCTTTCCACCCTCCTTCAATGGTAAGGATGAACAATCCTGGTTGAAGCCATTACACTGACATAATAATAAACTAAGAAATCATTGCCATCACTTCTTGAAAGCAAGGACTGTTTCTGTTCCATGTTGGTACAGCACTAACAAAGCCAGGGTTTGCTACCCAAACAGGAGAGAAAACAGGGGGAGGTCAAGTGAAACTGTCTCCCATGGTAACTGCCCCACGGTTTTACACTTTCTCTTCTTGCATAAGGCAGGTGAGCCAACTGCTTTTGGCACCACTGTTACTACTAACTCTGACTGTCCCAATCCTGGTTCCCTCCTGCATTGTTGAAGGAAAACACAGGGATTTGGGTTTCTTCTTACCCCTTCGAACAAAGTTCAAAGGAGCAATTGAGACCTCTCCATTTCAATATGAAAGGACCAGGGCACCTGTTTTCCAGGGCCCACCGCCAGTACATAGGCATACCGACTCATTTCACCCGATAATCTCAGTGGGGGGCTCTGAAGGGGAATGGAGGCGGAGACTGGGGACAAGGTTTTCCGAGGTTAATCGCAAACTGCCTGCCGCATTCATCGCAGTGGTGCCTGATTGATGGGCATGATTAATCAGTGCCCAGAGAGGCTGGAGGTAACGCAGAAGGCACGGGGTTGGGGTGGAGGGTTAAGGAGGGGGAGGGCAGAGCTGTGGGAATAGGGAAAGGGTGCCAGGACATGAGCAGTGACACCAGACCAACGAGGGTTGGGAGACATAGAACAGCCACATCTGCTCACTTACAGAAAATATATGTGATAGGGCTTGTTTAAAGGAAGAGAAGTTGCTTTAAAGAAGTATTTGTCGCTTCAATCATTGTACCGTATATACATACCCTCCTGCAATGCAAAGGGCAGGAGCAGAGGCAGAGGGAAGATCTCTCCAGCCTTTTAAAATTGCTCATGGCTTTCAGTGGGGGATAAGGACTGAGGAGATTCTGGCAAAGAGGAGGGCAAGGTAGTGGTGGGCTTGTCTTGCAACCATAGGGCAATTAATAAAGTCTCCATCCTCTTTATGGACTGAAATCACTCTGAGGTTTTTATAGAAACTATGAAGGCAGCAAAAGCCACACAAGGGAGGTTAGATGAGGAGCTTATGTGGGTGACTCCATTTAGAGACAAGATACTAGCACATGCATTTTCTACCATTCCTGACAATTTAATATATTTTTTCTTTCATACTGATCCTACCTGTTGCTTCATACACAGCAATGGAACCTGCTGCATTACGGAAGCCTGCTGTGCTTTCCACTGTAGAGGTATGTGCCTGACTCAAGCAGCTGTGTCAGGAGGCTTGGGATGATGTGCTAGTCCCAGTTCAACTGCTTCTGACATGGGCTGTGGAACAACTCATGTTACTAAATGATGTGACATTTCTCAGTTTTCTTCATCCCACCTTCTCATGTCCCTTGCTTTGGACACAGGAGTTAGTGCCTCAAGAACATGTGCACATACCAGTCCTTCTCCTAAGCCTCTTTCCCAAAGCAATGAGAAGGAAAGTGTGGTCTCTAATAGGAATATGCTGCAAGTTCACTCTTTTAATTGTTTCCCATTTAACAGCTGTGTAACATTTTAAATTTTTCTCTTGGGATGTCAAAGGCAATAGCATTTGAAACTTGTATGACTACTAGGACATGAAAAACATACCATCCAGCTTTTGCTGGATGCATTTAGTGTTTAAAGATGAAGGGCTGATGTCCATCGTAAAAGGCTGTGGGCTTTTCCAGTCTGATCCATGTTGAAGATCAAGTATAGTGACCACCAACAGTGAAGTGGGTCCATTTCTGATACTGCCTCAGATAGTACAGACACAATGCAAAGGCCACTGGAATCTACAGCAACCTGAACTTCAGTGAAATTTAGGGTGAATAGGTATTATTTCAGAGACAATTTTTTGGATGAGGGAAAGTGCCTCAGCCTTCATGAACACTCAGGTATATAGGGCAAGAGGCAACTCCTCTAATTGTGACCACCTAAAGCTGGCTATGACTGACACATCTACTCACCATAGACCCACCTATGGGTGTTGGGAGTGTCAGGCATCACCCAGGGGCAGTTGATTCCACGTCAAGTAATCATCCTACAGCAAGCAGAATGAATTGCTCTCAGAAAATGCCTGTGTCTTCGTGGGCTGCTAAAGAAGATGACTAGTCAAATGACTAACTTAAGGTAGACACCACATTCCTAGATGGCTGAAGGGAGATATTTGGGCCAGATTTTTATCCCCACCCACTACCCTCAAAAGTGTCTCTTTCACCAGAGACTGTTGACTTTCAAAGGGAGTTTCTGCAACATCCACTGTCAAAGAAGAAATCATCAGAAAATGTGCTTTTGTTTGCTTTTACGTTATTCTTTCCGTAACTAAGGCTTGTCAAGCTTTGTGGACAGGGTTGCTTTTTTAAGTATAGCCACCTGTGATCCTCCAGCAGGGCTCTGTAAATCCGGAATTATGCTGAATTAACTTACTCTATGACAGCTATCTCCTCCCAACAGCATGTCTTCCTTTCTCTGCTCCTGGCCATGACTGCATTTAGTTCTTTAAAAAAGAACATCTCTTAGCAAAGGAGTTTTCCCTAGAGAATTAATCATGAATAGCCACATTACTTTATACGTTTATTTTAATCTGAATTACATTCACTATGTAGACCAGCATTGTAAGAGATATATGTCCCAATTAAAGTAAGTGCCACCATTGCTCACTTGCAGTGAGTCTGGACATTTCCAGCATGGTTCACAGCTCCTGAGGGTCTACAGAAAAAATCAGCTCCATCAGGAACCTGTACTTAGGCTTGCTCACTGGCTTAGTCTGCCTAGGTGAATCGACATCTTTTGTCATCACCACCCGACTTTTACTTCTGGATCGTACTACTGCCTAATGAAACCTGCCTGTCAATCTGCATAAACAGGGATGAGGGTGGGCTGGGCATCTTGGAACGGGCGGCTTCTTCATGTGATTGTGTGAAGGGAGGCATGGTCCTTGGGTTTGGAAACATCTCTAAGTCAGGGTTGTTTTGCCATCCTGGGTGCATGTTTCAACGGCAACATTATTGTTAAACAGCTTTGTGTTTACCTTGTGTACAGAAAAGATAAAATCAGCATTTATATGCAAACATGAACCAACAAGGAATTTCAAAATCTTGCCATTTCACTCCCCTGAGAAGAAGAGCCAGGGCTATTGTGTAACCAAAAACATCTGAAAGCTGGGGATTTTCTGGGTCTAAACTCAACCCAGATTATAAGAGCTAATTTAGGATCTGACCTTGGGCAGCCAAAATAGGATCTGAAACACATGGAGACTAGGACTTTGGGGTGGAGAATTCTCCATTTTGGACAACCTGGGACACTGTGTGGATCTGAGCTTTCCCATTACAAATAAAGACAGTGAAGTAATACTAGCCAGATTCTGAGCCAGGCAGAGCCACTCAAACCCACTCTGATATTCCCATCTGCCCCGGGGGACAGGGAGTGTTCATGTGTCCATCCTGGCCCTGCTTTTCCAGGCCAGCCAGCGTGCACAGCTGGAGCAGAGCTTGTCACAGGCATGTCCACTTGAATGTCAAGGTCTGAAATCATCGAACATGTAGAATAAAGGCTTTTACAGGTATTTCACAGGTGAAGTGCTATATCCTTCTTCTGTCCAGTTTGTGAGGGCTTAGGAACCTGTGCCAGGCAGGGGAACTGGGAAATACAGGACTCACAGCAGAAAGCTGCTCATGATTTTCTAAAAGGAAATATCACTGTAAAAACTTCAGGGTATAGAGGTTTTCCTTCTCTTGGAGGTCCTGATGCCTGCTAAGTACCCTATAGGAAAAGGCTGGCTCCATTTAACGCAGAGCTTTAGCCCCAGGCCTGCTGCCTCAGCAGTGATGAGTGGATCAGAGCTGTGAGCCTCTTACTCTTCTAGCGCAGCTACACCAGGCACAGGGCAACATTTCTAAATACCTTCAATACCTCAAAAGTCATATGCAAGGAAAGCCCAGAGCAACAGATGCCTGCTTTCAAGAGGAAAATAACCCCACGAGAAATGTTTGTGAACATGACCACCTTCCTCACTCTGTCCAAATCCATCAGTCTTAATGCAGATTCAGCTTCCAGTGGGCAGATGCGTCCCTGCGTGATAAGTGGGAAAGCAAGGAGACCTGTGCTGCTTCATTGCCTGCCTGCCTGCAGGGCAGAGAGGTGTTTTTCTAGTGACCTGAGGAAGAAAAAGTAGAGTGGTGGGACTGCTTGTGGTGCTCGTTGAAGGGACCCCACTGCACCACCATCCCTTCCACCCAGCAGAGCTGAAGTCCCCATTGCATGGCAGCAGCCCTGGCAGGTGACTGAGCTCTGCCGAAGTGAGCAGAGACTAATAAAGATGGATAAACCAGCAGGAACTGAAGAAAAACATGCAGGGGAGAGAAAAGCCAGGAGAAATGTGAGCAGCCCCCAGGCACAACAGGATGAGCTGCACCAGAAAATGGGTTTTTTTTATTCCTCTAGCCAACATCCCCAGTGCAGGCTGTGGCTGGACATTTGCTTCTCAAAATCCCCTGCACCCATGTGCAAGTGCCCTTGGCTACCCCAACCCAAGCCTGGCTCTGCCCCTCCTACGGGGCTGGATGCCATGGACATTTATACAAGGTAGAAAAGAAGATGCACTCTCTTTTGGGGCCAAATCTGCAAAAGCTCTCTGAATCTCCACCTTGCTGTGGGATGCTGGGCAGGCTGATTCTCCCTGGCACACATGCCACCCCCTAATAACTTTCCCATGGCCATTCCTCTGGTGTCACCCCTGCCTCACTGGGGCTAGTGGGGCTACAAAAGGAAGCACCTGCCCTAAGGCCAGCACTCTGCTTCCCAGCTTCCACTCTTCCCTCGCCTCAGGATTTATTTACCCGGAGGCACAGGGATAAATCGGGATAAGAAGTTAGAAAAGGTCATCTGGGTGGTGGCCACAAAAGGGGGCATTGTGCCTCCAGGAAGAGGGTGGAAAGGCCTGAGGAGACAGAGACGAGGCACTTTGATGAAGTCTGGACAAAAGTGGAGGGGGTGGGGGGGAGGGAAAGGAAAGGAAGAGAGTAGGGGGAGGGGACGACACCAAAACCTATAAGGCAACAAAACCCCTCCCAGCTGAGACACAAGTCAGGATGGTCCCTTTATGTAGATGGATAGAGCCAGTCACAATGTGAGGTAGCTGGGGGCCACTCTGCCACTGTCCCTCACTAATCCTTTCAAACCCTTCCTCCCCTCTCCTCCCCTCCCTCTCCAGCCCCTCACTTTCTTCTATATTTTCCATTTTCTTTTTTTTCCTTTGCTCACCATACTCCACCTCCCACTTCCAGCTTTCCCCTATGGTGACAACACTGAGAAAGAAAGTGAGGTGATATATGATGCAAAGTTAATTTTAAGTAGAAGTGGACAGGGGAAGACCAAAGGCAGTGGAGAAAAATGGGCTTGTGGTGGAGACTCTGTGAGGAGAAGCCCTCCCTACATGTAAGTGATGGCATCTGTGTTTCAGCAGTTTTCTGGTCCCTAAGCTGTGTGTTGCAAATCCTGTGGCAGGGCTGAATCTTAGGCAGAGTGTTCAGGGCTGTTAACATCATACAGATTTTGCCCTTTGAGATGCTTTGAGCATAAAGTTGGAGCATCAAGGCTACCCCCATGGCTGGAGGAGTTTGGGGGCAAGCTGTCCCACATATCCCTACCTCTACAAATGCCCCAGCTGTTATTTCTTCCAACCTGCTGTTTTCGAGCTAACCACCTGACTTTTTCTCGCACAGACTTGCTAACACTTCTTTAAGATAAAAGCAGAGACAAGAATTTTAATGTTAGCTGCAATGTCATCACTGTACTTTTTTGTATCTGTAATTCAGAGGTGCCTCAAAATTTCCCGCAAAGCAAAATTTTAAACCAAGTTCACCCAAAGCGGAGTCTCTATTTCAGCAAATGGTCTGCTGTAGGTTTTGACCATGAAGAACTTTGGCCATCTCAATAACATGTTCAACATTTTGGAATGAAATTCCATTCAACAACTTCTAAAATGGACTATTTCATAACACAAATGCTGCACTTCTAAAATCCTTATTAACTCCACCTGCTTTTCTACTGAAAAAAAAAAGCTATATGGAAAAAAAAATTCAATTCAGGCAATAAATTATCACGGTAAAGAAAGCAGAAACAAATTCTCCACTTAGTTTATTTTGAATAAATAACTTCACCAGCTCTGACAGAATAATAGTTTCTATAATGCTCAGCTCAGAACTTATTGGAAATTTGTAACTTGCTTTGTCATGCACTAACAAGCAATGCTTCAAGTGAGTTATTTTAACTCTCCAACAGACATCTCAACTCACTTCTCTTACTAAAATAGAACAAAACAAATCTAAATGGGCCCAAATAGATTAACACAAGAAATTCACTTTGTGCTTAACTCTTCTGGATGATAACAATTTGCTGGAAAAGAGCTATACAGCTGTTAGGATTGCTTGTGTCCAAGCCAGTGTGCATCACAAACCATGACCTGGCTATGCAGAAGCTCACTCTAGAGAGAGGGCTAATCCAGCCATGCAGCATGGCTTTCCAGCAGGACGAAGCTGCCTACACCGAGCACCTTTATGATGCCTAAGCTGCTCCTTTCTGTCTGTGTCCTGAGTGGTCTCCGCAGTGTCTGAAAAGAGCAGCTGCAAGTCCTGAATATTGTATCCCATACAAGGATGCAATGAGACAGTGGTACACCAACGTGGTGATGATGCTACTTTATCAAGCCAAAGCTGACAGTGGTGAAAAGTTGGGATAGCAAAGTAGCAGCATAGTGTGGATGGCTGTATGGTTTACTCACAAGGAAAGGTCGCAGATCCTGTCCCCTCAAATGCAGCAGAATAAAAACTTGCAGGCAATCTGTCTGGCCTCCTGCCCCAGTCTGCATCCCCAGTAGCCTCAGAAGCCCACTTTCTCTGCACCCTCCCCAGCTCTCTGCTCCTTCCCTGCATGATTTCTGCAATGTGCACATCAAGTGCAGCCAGTGTCCTATATCCCAGATCCCACTAAAGGTCCTGTCCATGTAGCTCAGGCCCAACCATCCATGGGATGTGCAAAACATGACACTGCCCTTGCTTTCTCCATCAGAGAGGGGGTTGGTTATGATTTTTGCTAGGTCTGAAAGAGTGCTCAGAGGTCCCTTTAACAAGTTGTGTGCTTCCCTTTAACAGCAAGATTTCCCTGCTGGCAACCATTTGCTCTCTTCAGCATCATAAACAGTCAAATTCAGTTTAGATCACATCTGAACTTGGCTTAGGCACTAGTTTTTCTGCCAGTACATCACTGTTTTCAACTCCAGTCAGCACTGTTTTGAAGTTATTACTGTCTGGTGGATGGGTTTTTTTTTTTTTTGGTGATGTATGCATCCTAAATGAGCTTTGTGGTCTACCCACTTCAAAAGCGTCTCTGCTCTCACCTCTCTTTACTGGCTGTCCTCTAGCAAGACCAAAGACCAAAGGGTATAAACTATCTCAGCAGCACTGCAGGTCCATGCAGCATGCAGAGATGCAGCCTGTGGGACAGGCATGGAGGCTGCTGGAGAGAGGCTTAGCGGGAATCAGGCAAGGAGACAGTGCCGAGCTGTGCCAGGGTGCACCCAGACCTGGTCCCCACCCTCATCTCCATTCAAATCAGACCCAAAGCCAGTTTGTGTTGCAAACTTCAAGCTCCTTAAATCCCATCTCACTGTCTCCATTGGCCACTTTGCTCGGGTGCCAGGTGTTTCCTGGGTGAGGAGAAGTAGAAGGCACAGAAGCACCCTTGGCACAGAATCACGTGCAGGTGCTTCACTGAGGGTATAAGTTGCTTCCACTGACACCAGCTGGCTTCCCTTCAATATAAGTGAGCCCATGGTGAAGGCAGGCTGGTGCAAGTGATGTGGGAGTCAGCAGCCTGTGCAGAGGGCTTTGCAGGTTCTCTGCTGGTAAAAGAACTATGATATTTACTTCTACTTCTAAGGTAGATTTTTATTTACCAAGTGGGCTTCACCTGCTCTTTCTGTGTATAGTTCTGCTAAAGTGACTGTGGCTCCTTTGTGGAGCCTTGAAGGAATTGTATGCAGGAAACAGAGTGAAAGGGAAAATGTGTTACAGTATTGCAACACTTCCTACTAGTGTTTAACATTCTGACAAAATTCATCTTTTTTACAAAAAAAATCTTGAAGTGCTTCACTCAAGGCAATGATATTTGCTGTGTTATAAAAGTGTCAACATTTCACTTACAAATTGGTCATTCTTTTGGCAGTGACTAACAGAAAATTCCCCTTGGGGCTATCATGCCTCTTTGTTGGTTTTTCTTCCCTTTAAAAGAACAACAAACCCAAAAAACCAAAGAACTTAAAAAGCAAGCACAATTTACTGTGTCTGGTGACTGCATCTCTGTTGTACTGCAGGCTTTAAGTGCTGGGGCTGAGGCCAGGAGATGAAAGGAGATCAAGAAAGGAGAGAACTGAGGCTTTTCCAGCAGCAAGGTGAATGCTTACAGGTCAAAGCCTGAAGCAGTGCCCTGGTCCCTGCAGCCAAACAATTGCTTTACCACAAGTTTCTCCTTTTCTGATGTTTATACCTCTGATGTTATTAACATCTACACATAAACAAAAGCATTTATAGAGGGGAGTGAGAGTGTCATAGACTAATACTTGAAGTAATTTCTCAGTGCTTCTTGCTCTGATTTAATACACTATGCTTTCCAATAATGGCCACTTTCTTACACTTGCTTCTCCTTTTAATTTCTTTGTTTCTCTGCATGACTGTTTATTTCTCATCTTTTGTACAACAACACTGATAACTTGGGCAGATAATAAATGTCTGCCTTGTCTTGGGTTTTTCCCACTCATCATGTGTGGATGCTGGTGTTGGAGCCTACCATCTGGCTGGGCTTTCTCTGAGGATTTCTCTCCTGCTTTACCTGTATGTAGCATGGCCATGATAGGACTTGTGGGGCTCAACTGATTTATTCTTTTACCACCTGTTTGTTCCCTGGGACAAAAGAGAGGTGTCAACAGGAGTGAGTGGGCACGCAGTACCCTGCAGAAAATGAGGATTTAGTTATCCTGATCTGAACAATGATCTCTGTCTGATTGTAGGCTCTCAAGAACAGGAGAGACTCTGAATTTAAAATACAACAGAAATTTCAGCCTCCGATGATTTTGCAACACTTTCCCTAAGCTAAGGATGCTGATGCACCCCTTCCATTTTCCCATCTTGATGATGATGGCAGCAGAGGTGCAAAACAACCCCTCTCACTGGGAAGTGCTTTAACTACACCACCTCTCTCATTCATGTACTAGCTTTACCATCATTCTGAGTAGATCTTTAACATGGGAAAATAATGGGTGGAAGAAAGTAGTTGGATATGATAAAAAGACTGAACACCTGTAAGTTTAAAGCCCTTCCACGTCCTCAGACTCAGACAGGAGCATCCATTCATTTCTCCAAAGAGCAAGCCCCAGGGCCCAGCTAGAGAAGACCTTGGTGAGGTCCCAAGGGTATTCTGAAAGCACCAGGCAGAGCTCCTCTGTTCATGTGTACCAGGGTGCACACCAAGCTCAAAAGGAGCTGGGGGTTTATGGTGTCCCTGGAATTCTAAGTCATTTGTTATGCTGCCTGATAGCCTCTTAAGGGTGTGACATTAACTTGTTATTACAGCTGGTGCTGCTTTAATGTTATTAGTCCCATTACTCCCAGGTATGCCTTTGGCCAATGCTTTGTTGATAGTAGTTTCTGGGAAGAAAATTGAAGCCTTGCTGGCCAATGCCCAAACTGGGCAAAGCCAGGCCAGCTCTGCCTGCCATCAACTGTGCAAGGGGCTGCCTTTCACTCTTAGCTACACACCCTCCCAGGCTTCTGGCCCAGATCCAATCCAGATAAGAAATGACTGAAAATTGTTACTGTAAGCCAGCTATTCTGTGACCTCCATGAAAAGAGTGAAGTGACCTCAGGACTAGTCTTGGCACACAACCATCTGCCCACAAACCGTGGCAGGCGAAAAGCCTTGGTACGCACACCTAAGGCTGGGCAGGACAAGTATCTTCTTGGCAGCTGCTCCTCACAGACAGGACGGGAGGCAGCAGCAAGCTGATCTGCAGGAGCTCACCTCGCTGTCTGCCCTGCTTGGTCCCTAACAAGACCTTTATGAGGTGTTAGTGTAAAAGTCAGTTTCTATACACTGAAACCAACCATGGGCTATTCTCTGCAGGACAATCTGTGGTGAAGCAGGTATTTGCTGGGGATATCTTGTGGTGGTAGGAACAGGAGAAAGCCCTTTTCCCTTGGGCTCTCCTGGAGGGTATTGTGGTGCTGGGGTTCTGCTGAAGCCACTCTCCCTGAAAGGAGGACCAGCAATGCCACCCTGCCATGGAGATGCTGCAGGGCACCCTCCTGCCTGCTTCTTAGGTCTTCTCCATGGTGCACAAGCCTTCAAGCAGGCTGAGTAGGCTTTTTCTTCAAAATTATTTTTAATAGCATGTGAAGAAATTTGGAAGGAGTGTAGCCATGGAACAGAACCTGAGGTTGCCCATGAGGGACAACATCATCATTTAAACAGTACTGGGCAATAATGCATGGAACTATTTTTACCATGTGCTGGGCCTTAAGTTCTTTGGGTAACAAGAAAAGCTTCAGTCTGAGCAACAAAAAAATGCTAAGGAGGGAAGCATGCTTGAAAATTGAAGGGTTCTTTCAGCCTGGGGGTGGGGGCAGCTAATGCTGACACCATCCTGCAACTTGTTTCTGCTTCATTAGATATGTTTGTGACCTGTGAAATGCTGCTTAGGAAAATAGGAACCCATCGGTGGATGTAGATATGAGAGGTTTACAGAAATGTGCTTTGTAGCTGTACATAGACAAGCCTTTGCCTCCTCGTGTCATCAGTCCTTTTTTTGGCTTAACTCTCAGAATAATGCAACATATTTATTTTTCTGAAACTGACTATCTGAGACTCCTGCAGCCCTGTACCTTAGGGCTAGGTTTGTGTCTTGCTGAGAACCTGGAGTTTCCATTTTAGGCACTGAGCTTCTAGTTACACATCTAAAGAGAAATTATGTGCTCATCAGAGACATTCCCCATCCCTGACACAAGCATTTCAGGTAGCAGTTTGGGCAGTCACTCAGGCTTCCTGGAAGCCCTCATGGCAGCTCTTAGTTGATGGCAGCTAACCCAGATACTGAAGGTCTCACTGTCAAGTGTAGGTGGCTTCTCCAGTCAGGGGAAGCACCTGGCTGAGGAGACAGCTCTTACTCTTGCTCCTAGTCTAAGGGCTTTTTTCTCCACGTCCACTGGCACTATTTTGCATAAACACAGCAGAGAAATCTAGGTGTGAGTTTTTAGGATCAGAAGTCTTCTCAACAGGGTCCATGCAGTCTTCTTCCACTGAAGAGGAGTGAGCTGGGCTGGCTGAAGGTATCTGCTGTCTCTGCCACTGCCAAAGAACCTCCCCTGCATCCTCCCTAGTGCTTTCTTAAAAGGGCAGAATGATGCAATACCCTTCTCTCTGGTGTAGCAGCTTGATCTGAGAATCTGTTAGAGAGTTGTCACTATGACCATGTTTGGGGGAAGGAGTCTCTCCGTCCATCTTGTGTTTATAAAACAGGCATACATCCTTCTCATTGCACCTTCTTTCCCCTCATCTGTTTGGAAGACTCATGACTACTGTGAGGGGTTTTTTTAAAACAAATTATACCTTCCTGATTTCCCCGTTTAGTTTCTACTGACAACATTAAGGTAACCTGTGATGCAGGCAAAGCTCCTTTCACCCCTCAACATTAATATTGCTTAAGTGAAAACTGTTTACAGCTAATTTCTTGCCAATACAGTTACAGTTGGTGCTGCTCCAACGTAGCTGCAACAGTATCTTGGGTGATTAGATGAACATGGTAACAATGTTAGGAGTTACTTGACTGAAAGCCAAATACTGCTTTTGGAAAGACAAAAATGATCAGTGCTTCTAAGGAAGGAAAACAAACACCCGGCCAAGCAGTAGTAACATGCTCCAAACAAATGCATTCTACCACAGGGGGACACTTGTGCAGATGAATGCAGCAGTCGTCATTTCTAAACTGTTTGGAAAAGATGACATGGTGTTGTTCTAGGCTGAGAATAAGTATGTGTGAATCTGCATGGGTTTAAGTCTGACTGATTTTTGGAGGTCATCTGTGAAGATAAAGCCCCTAAACCTACCCTGGAGAAAGGTACCACATTACTACCCCACTCCACCAGCCCCATCTCTGCTTCCAAGCATAGCTGATCACTTAGCGCCCAGGTCAGCTCACAGCTCTCACTCCTACCTGTAGGAATGTTGAAGAGCCATAAAGGGTAAAATCTTTGCAAGCAATCTATTGAGCACTTAATTCCCTGTGCCTTTTAAAGGGACTGTTTATTAGAGCAACTTTGATTAGGGAATGAACTTGAAGCACAATAACTATTGCTCTTGATTGCAGCCCCCTAAATGCTCCTTGCTGTTAGAGCTTTCATTTTCCCATGGCTTGTTTTAGGGATTTTTTTTCCTCTTCAAATGGAATCATGTATGTACAATACCCTTTCAGATCTGGACTACAGAGCACCCACTGCATTTACTGAATCTCGGATTGCTCAGTGATACCCCTGAAAATTTTACCTTCTCAGTACTAAGACAGCAGAGATTATACACACAGTCCTGTAAAGTAGGTCAATTTTAATAACCCTTCCTGCTTTATGTTTGTTCAGCATGTTCTCCAGGCCAGACCATTTTGCTCCATTCAACTTGTAACATTCACTAGAGCTATTTATGGGAATTAACAATGCCTGCCATAGTTTTTCAAGCCTGCACCACCGTGGGTTTTTTCACAGCAGTCTTACCTTAGACACACAGTCTTACCTCTGGCTCACCTTCACTGAAGCAGATCTTCAGCATGAGCCCAAAAGCAATGGACGGAGCTTATGAGTCTCTGACAATAGTTTCTAAGGAGAAATTCATGGTTGCTTATTTCCTTTAGATAAAGAATATATACACGCAACTGAAGTTGGAGTAGAATAGAGTGGGACACTGTTGGTTATGTGTGGTTTTGAATGACAACACTGTTCTTGGAGATGCTGCTCCCCTGAATAAAAGCACCCCAACCTACCTCCTGAGAGTAGCTGCCAAGACAAACAAACTTCAGATACCCACTTCCTCTTTACCTTCCCATGACTCTCCCATCACTCTAGGCAAGGGCAACACAGTCTCCTGCACCAGCACTTTCTGCATGTTCAGGAAAGGAGTTATCAGCTCTGAACCTGCCTTGTCTCCTACACAGATCCGCAGTTCCTCATGTATTATCTCTGCAGTACTTGCTCCAAGTGCTGAGTTCATAAAATTTGAATGGGGGGAAAAAAAAACCCAACCCCAGCTTGGAGATTGTTATGCTACTCCTTATTCCCTGCTGCATATAAAACCTGGTCCAGGAGAACTGCCTCTCTGTGCTGTCGCTCATTACTCTCCTCGCCCTTCAGGTAACAGTTAGTTACCTTGGGCAAATACAAATATATATTACAGCCCTGAAGCCATTTATAAATAGATTTTTATTTATAAAGTCAATTTACATAAAATATGATATTCTCTTAAAAACTGCATATGTACAACTTAAGAAATCCTAGCAAGTGCATACAAAAATGCCTTCAATACATTTATTTAAAAAAGAAAACAAACTTCAGTTTTCAAAGAGATGGACCTTCACAGCAGGCAAACTCAGACACCACGTTGAAACATAACATAACTTTACAGTCTTTTACTGAAGTGTTTGGAGAGAATAATAATAATAAAAAAACCCAAACAAACACCTTTTTATCTATACCGTGTATGTTCCCAAAACATTCTAGCTGGCAGTGTTCAAGAAAAAGTGAATAGGACTTGCTAAAAATAGAACCATCTCTTCACCCTTTTCCCCTAAGGTTTCTTGTACGAAAATACGTCTTCATACACCAGTGTCCCCACAGGCAGTTCAAGTTACATATAAAATAGAATCTGACATGATAAAAAATTCCCTCCCCCTCCAGAAACAAGGAAGCATCAAGTGTTTTTAATTTCTTCTTTTCCTTTCCACCACTCCAAAGCATCACTAGACAGCAGCGGCGGGGGGAAACGGGTTCTCTCGGGCATCCTCTCCGTCGATCAGCAGCTCCAGGCGGCCAGGAGAAGCTACCCCGGCGCAGGGAGCGGGGCCCCGGAGTGAGTTTACACCAACCATTGCACTTTCCACGACCCGAAGACGACAGGTGAACCCGGCGAGAAAAGCAGCCAGCGGGGTCCCGCCGGGAAAGAGGTCGGTACTTCCAGAGGAGATGCCGGCTGCTGCGGAGACTGCGGGCGCCGCGGTGCTGCGGACTGAGCGCGGCTGCGGAGAGATGTGAGAGCCCCGGTAGGTCCGTGCCCCGCTCCTCGAGCGCCGGAGGGGAAAAAGCGGCCCACCCTCCCCTTCGGCTGCCCCCTCACCTCCCGCCGGGTCAGTAGCTCCCCAGCCAGCTGGTGAAGTCCAGCAGCTCCCGCTCCTCGGGGCTAAGCGCTGCGTCGTAGCCACTCTCCTCGGAGGAGCACGGCGAACCGGGCACGGAAGAGCCGAAAGAGGGCGAAGCAGAG
>VWZD01007329.1:0-39508 GCA_013396695.1 Sakesphorus luctuosus | reverse complement strand
CCCTGCCCCCCTGCTGCAACTTTTCCCTCGAATCACCGCCTCTGCCCTTGGAATTTTTAACATTTTAATTCAGTTTAGTTTTTATTATTACTCGTGGGAGGCGCTCCGCCCTCCCCCACCCCGCCTCCTGCACACACCTCAGCGGACACGCACGAGCAGACAGGATTCTCCTTGCCCTCCTTGAGGTGGAAGAACGGGTCCTGTGCCTTTAAATGTCCCACCAACCTGCCCCCTCCCAAAACCGGGTGCCTTGCGGGTGGCAGCGTCGGGAAGGCGGTGGCCCAACAGCGCGGCTGCCCCCAGGGTTTTCCCGGCGGGGCGGTGAGTGCCGGTCGGCGTTTGTGTGACAGAGGGAAAGAGGCTCTGCTGTGTCAGATCCATCGAAAAAGTATAATAACAAAAATTTATAGCAGTGGCGTGAGTCATCTTATCAAGGCTATTTTTCATAGGCCGGCTTTTTGGGCTTCAATGAGAGTTTGAAGGATAAAGGCATGGAGAGGAGCAGGAAAATGTAAAGCTTTTGTGGCTCAGGGATTGCACACCAGCTTCCCTCTGCCATGCCAAGCAGTCCCTCTTGGCTCTCCATCAAGTGAGCCTTGATTCCAGCTCTGGGGGGAAGAGCATTCAGGTAAGGTGCTTTTGGATAGCTGCATTGAATGGGTAGGAAAAAGGAGCTTCCTCTTGGAGTCCTAGAGGTGGATACGAAGAATAACTTGCACAATATTTTGCTAAATAAACAGTGCATGGAGGGGGGCTATGTGAACCCACTGCCCAAGGTCTCTGTCCACTCTCAGATTCAGTACAAATTCAGGATGTGCTGTCCTCAGGACTTTGCTCCTGCCTAGCCTTTAAAAAGACTTCCAAAGAAACAAACAAATCCAACCATGTGATGCTAAAACAGCCCCTCTCACTGGCTTCAGCGGAACCAGCCATGTCCCCTGTACCAGCTGCCAAGCTGGTGCTAGTGTGGCCCCTCCGTGTGACAGTCAGAAGGAGGTGGAGGGTGCTCGTCCACTGAGGAGTTAAATAAGCTACTAATTGAGTAACTGGAGTGTAAGTTGTCTTCTACAGGTCTCCCTCCACTCAGAGGCACACAGGCAGGAGGTTTGAGGCAGTTCAGTTACAGGGCTTCAGTTCTGGGGAGGGATCATAACGCCGCCTCAGGAGAATGCTCAGAGGTGGTGTCGCTGGCAGCAACTTGGTGGCGGAGATCTATGTGTGCCCGTGGCAGAGCTGTCATCGCACAGACAGGTGCCAGCAAGGCTCTGCAGCACGATTTGCGTATCAAAGTGAGGGTCTGTATTCCCCTGGCTACCCTGAACCTCCCTGGTGCTGTTCCTTGGGTGTATCTAAGCCAAAACTGGGAATTCAAAGAGCCATCCATGATTTCTAGATGTGACTCACGGAAGCTCTTTTGTACCTGTGTGGGGTATTTAGGGAGTAGCAAGACTCCACCACATTGAAAGATAAATATTTTTCCTGGGGATCTGTTGCAATGGCAGTGGGAAGGAACCAGCCCCACTGCAGTGTCACAGGCAGCCAGGCTGAAATTCCTCGAAGTGACAGGAAGGAGCCTTACAACCCTTAGATTTTCTTGCAATCCCACTCAAGCATACATAAGGTTTAGCACCCAAATTCAGTGGCTTCTGAGACATTCTTGGCCGTGCTGTAGGCCTGGGGGAAAACCAGTGAGCATTCATACAGCTTCCCTGAACAATTTAACTCGAGACAAGCAGTTTATGGAGTGAGGTGCAGATGGGAGCCTTTCATCTGCTGGGGGTTCCCAGCAGCACAGGGGAGCTGCTTGTGCTTATGAACGTGTTTGTGAGTGTGAGCATTCACAGACTGCTTGCTCAGCTCAGGCCATGTAATAGACTTGTTTTCAGCATCCACAAAGCTGTCTTGGCTGGTGTGGGGGGCTTCCCTTGTGCTCACTGTCAATCATAGCTTAGTCAGTAAGGGCATTATTGCAGTGGAGTAATATCGATGTTATTTTGTTAATTTCTGCTGAAAGTCTTTCTCACAGAAAAGGGGAAGCTGCTTTCCTTGACACTTTTCAACAGAAAACCTTCTGTATCGAAGAGCCACATTTAAGAGTAATAACTGGATTTTAATCATACAAAAATAACTACAGGGAATTTTTTCATTAATAATGTGCAGTTCAAACACCAGTAAACCCAATCTCAAGGGAGAGTGTGCAGCCTCCAGCCACAGTGATTCCATGCTCAGCTCAGGGATCAACTTGACTTGTCCAAACTGGTTTCAGGGCTGCTGATCATGACACATTTCCAGCCAGATGTGGCCATCGGATCTCGGCCTAAGTACAACACACAGCAACTGCTTACATTTTTTTAACAATGCAGCTTACTTCCTGACAGTCTGAAGGAAGCTGGGTAGGTACATCTCATACTCAGAGAAGTGCAATCTTATTTGAAATCTCATTATAAAGTTAATGACTATGTAAGATACAGTAGAACAAGACATCATTAAACACTGTCTGTGTTCACAATCAACTTCCTGATCATAATCTGGTAAGAGAGAGCATCTGGCAATATGCTACCCATCTCCAGAGAGTGGGAAGAAGAGATACTCCTCACCTGGAGCAGGTAAGGCAAAAATGGTAACTGCATGGTTGGTGTGGGCATCTTGTAGCCTTGTGTGGCTTTGGCCATTGTGCTGCAAGGTGCCCAAACTATTCTCAGAGAGAGAGACCATAAAGGTCCTCTGTGCCCTGATGTTAGTTCTTGCATGTGCCAAGGGTGAAAGGAAAGCACTGCCCCTGCCTGACTCGGCATGTGCCAGCGGGAAGGCTGTAGATGGGGTGCTGGGTCAGTACAAATGAGCTGACATGAGCTTTTCAGGTTTTTTTGCTAAAACTTTATGGACCCCAGTGGAAAACAATAGAGGTCCTGTTGCAATAAGGCATGAGAGGATGAATGTCAGAAATAAAGGGTGATGGGCAGTTGAGCAGCCCTATTCCTGGTGAGCAGGTGAACCCCCATTTGCCTGTGTTCAGGCTGGCTTTGCTGGGAGCACGGCAAGATGGAGCAGGGCTTGTGTTGTGTCTTCAGGCCTATCATCTCCAAAGCTGGCTCCTGGGCAGTCTGCAATTAGATAACATGTGGAAAAGAAAAAATAATTTAGTTTGAGTAGGGGGATGTGCTTTAGGAAATGAGTACATTTCTTCTACTTTCAGTGGAGAAAAAAGTTCATTTGAGTTTATTCTTTGAAAGGAATTCCCCATCTTCAGCTCGTGCTCTTTTCCAATATAATTTTTCTTTGAATTGATGAACTATTTTTAATAACTCTTCTGACATTTTATTTGCTCACCTATAATAATTTCAAATTGCCTGGGAATCACTAGAGGATTTCATACACACATGTTGAAAATAATAGGTGAAAAAGTCCTTTGGAGATACTATGATTTCTCTCTGGTTTTGTCTCTTCCAAGGCAGCCTCCAGCCAGACTTGTTTCCATTCACAGTGGAGTTGTATGGTGCATCTAAAGCTTGGCAAAGCTCAGCACCTCCCCCTTTTCTCCTCTCCTTCCCTTCTTGAAAAGAGATTGCCCTGGGTTTAAAAGTTGATTTTTAGCTTTGATTGTGTGTATGTGCTGTATGAATACTAAGCAGCCTTTACAATGCATCCTTGTGATGTGCCCGGGAAGGCAGACATGGGCTGTGAGGTCTCCCTGGCTTCCCATCATTCCTATGGCTGCGGTGTGGTTTGATATGGACATGTTTTATTTATGACCAAGCTGTAGGGTGAATACAGCCATGTTAGGGGAAGTAGCTGAGGGACCAAATGGGCTGATCCACTGTCACTTGTAAATTTACTACATTTGGAGTTGTTTTCTACTGTGCAGGAGGGGTATTTTCCCTAATGGTGCTGTGGGCTGGAAAAGGAAGAGGCTCCTGAGAGGCGTCAGGGACCTGGCACAGATGTGTCCTGTCTGGATGATGGGTGTAGTTTTGGCTCCTGGATAACATCCTCTGCCTTGCCTCCAGCCCATCCTTTCTCAGGAGCATGAGTAGCAGTGTCCCAAAGCCAAGGGCCAAGTTTCTCTTACCTGCTGCCTTGACAGTGTTCAAGCAGCTGAGGCTGGGATGCTGCTGTTTCATCACTGGTGCCTGCACCTACAGAGAGAGAGCCAGAAAAGTGGATGTTGAGAAAGCACTAGCATGAATTCAGCTTCTTCTCCTCCATTTGTGTTTAGTGTCCCAAGTACACCCCATGCGGTATTAATGCACCAAATCCCCTGGTTCCTTCCGGACATCCCTCTGACGGCATGATCATCATTTCCTCCTAGCTCAGAAGAGTGTTGGATGTTTGTAGCTTTGCAAAAAATACGACCTGGCTCTGTTCCCTTTTTTAGATCAATCTTTCCCGTCTAGATGAGGTGGCATGTCCTTCTGAGACCTGTGCAGCTGGGAATGCTGGTATATATTTTCATAACAGTAATCTGCAAGCTGCCACAAGGCTAGAAGAAGAGAGCCATCTGTCCTCCCTGGAGTATCTTCAGACTCACTGCTGTGTTTCCATGGTCCAACTAATAACCAGAGATAAGGGAGGAAGCCACAGGCAGGAGCTGTGGTCACCTGTAGTTTTTGCACAGCATTTGAGAGTGCTAAGTTGTGCTCTTGCAAAGGAGATCAATTGATAAAACCTGGCAGGGTGGGCAGGAGGCTGAGTCTTGCTGGAAAAGCCATGCTCCCATCCAGCTCACATGCTGACTGTGACGATGGTTCCCCAGCATGCCACCAGACCTGCCTCTCTTCCCAATGGGATGAGGATGGGGGGACACCCTGCTTCTCACTAGTGCTCCCTGGATAGGAGCTGCTGAGGCAGATGGGCACCCAGAGGAAGTTTAATCCCACACAAAGTTGTACAGATTGCCGTTTTGATGGACACAGGTAAGATGAGCACATGGACTCCCACTGTGCTCCCTTCAGTAGTGCCCTTCTGTGTACCAAATGTGCCTCTCTCAAACAGAGCCCAACCTCTTAATATCCCAGCTCTGCTTATGCTTCTGTTTTCTTTAGGGTGAAGGACTGACTTTCTTTTTAGCTTTATTTTTGGGTGCTCTTGTTATTTTTCTAATGTTAGAAATCCATATATGCTCTGCCCCAAACAGAAAATTGTATGGGATACATACCTGTATGGAGTAGAGAGTAAGAGAGAGAAAAGAGAAACAGCAGAAAATCTCTCCACCCCTAAGCCCAGCGTAGCAGAGCAGCTATAATGGAGGGAGTCGGAAAAAAGGCAGGACACCAAGCACTGGAGGTGGGAAGCATCAGAAGACATGGGCAAGCTACTCAGGAATAGGCGTTTTGAACCAAACCAGAGGAAACAGCTATTTAAAACCAAGTGTTTAAAGTTACAGACCTGCTTTCAGAGCTCTGTGAGTAAGCAAAGATACCTGTTTTTATGACTGGAGACAAAACGAGGTAGAACGTGTTTTGTGGAAAAACTAGCAGCCCTTCCAAGGGGTGTTGATGAGGATTTTGTGACCTGTCAGCTGGACTGGAGGTGAGGTGCGAGGCTCCTGTAGGGACAGAGAAGATCTCTGTGGAACTGCAGAGGGAACTGCCTTCCAGGAAGCCCACGTCGATCATCCCAACCTTCGGGAATGCTGGCCTATGGGGACCTCTAGTGTGAGACCTGGCTTCGCACAGGTCTTGCTGTGGTGACAGGCGTTAAGGATGGGGAAAGGAACTGGGGTCTAGGGAGAAATAAAGATGGGTTCCATGGTTTTTCTCCTGTCCCTCGCTGTGAAACAGGCCCCGGATGTGCTCAGGGCAGGTGAGACGGTTGCACCCTTGCTCGTGGTTGAGCTGCCCTAGCTGGTGTTCTCAGAATTGTTCTCAGGCCTTCTTGCAGCCCTTCCAGATTTAGCCTGTAAGTTCACCTGTGGACTGGCTGTGCTGCCTTTATATCAGTGGTTCCTCCTCTTGAAAATGCAGGTGACAATACCTCCGTCTGTCCCCTAGGACCAGAAGAAATGATAGGTGCTCACAGCTCTGCGTTCAGATGCAGTCCTAACTCTGACATTGTTTTATAGGGCATTTTCCCTACCTGGCCTGTCCTCAGAGGTCCTGCTGCTAAACATGGGTGGCTGGGCATCAGCTGCCTCACCAGCCTGTTGTCCCCTGCCCACTACCCTCCTTCCCTGTTGTTCATCTGTTGGTTTTTCTCAGGTGATCTCCAGCTGGTGGCTGGAGAGGGAAGATCTCTTGTCTGCACATGGGTACATCAGTTTCTCTTGCTGGGCACCAGGCCCCGCCCCCCTAGGGCAGGGACCTGTGAGCCATGGGGACACCTCTTTTTGGCAACGGCCATGGCAGCTCTCAGTGGCATCTCGGGAGGTTGCAACCAAGATGTTTTGCAAGAAAGCTTGCAAGAAAGCCAGTGATGTAGTCAGAAAATCATGACACACTTTTTCCCGTGCACATGCCTTTGTGCAACTCACTCTCTTTTGCTTCTCTTTGCTCTACAAAATGCATCTTCCTTCCTTTTTTCAACTTCTCTCCTTCTTCTTTGTCATCTTCCTGTAACTGTAGTTACTAATGTGGGATAGTATTACTTTTTCATTACTTTTCTTTGCCATCTGGGAGAAGGACAACTATTTTTCATTATTCTGTTACAGCTGTTTTCCACAATCCAAAACTAAGGGTGATTGAGGCACTCAGTCATTCAGGCTCACTTTGGCCAGATTGTTCCTGAGGCTTCTTTGCGATTTACTTTTGAGAAACATGCATTCAGGAGACAGCTGGTTTTGAAGACAAGAAGTCTGAGTCTTCTGTAGCTGTGGATCCATGGAGTCTTCAGTGATAGAAGAGGGGAAAGGACAGAATTAAAATGTCCGTGGACAGTGAGGGTCTCCTGAGCAGAGGGTTATATTTACACATAGCCATTTCCTGAATAAAATACTACCAAATGTGGTTTATTCTCTTGTCTGCAAATAAAAGTTTTAACAGAGACTCAGCCAAAGTTTATCGCCATGTGGTGGTTTTAAACAGGGACAGAAGACTCTTATGCAGATCTCTTTGGGGGGTTTAATCTCTTCTTTAAACAACAGATTATTTTTTTCTGAATAGCATGTTCCTAAACTTCTCCCCAAGATACTATTTATGCAGATTAAAAAAAGAAAGTTACTGACAATGTTCATTAAGCAAAGCTGCATCCCATTGGAAGTCAAAACCAGCGTATTTTGAAACAGACTCTTAATTGAACAGTTTAAAAAATTATTTTTAAGGATTCATACTCCAAACTTCATGAAAGATTATTTTCCTGTATGCCTTTCCTTCTTTCCTAGCTGGCTGACAGCAGCCGACTGAGAGTTTGTGCAGAAAGTAACTGCCCAAAACAGGATTTAATAATCAGACAGGAGGAGGTCCATCAGCACGTGGTGGGGACTACGCTTCCTGAGAGGCCCCGCTGTGGCCATGCCTCCCTTTGGAGGAAACCCAGGCTTTATCAAGAGCTGGAGGGAACAACTGCAGCTCTCTCTGGGGGCAAGCTGCCATGGGACTGAAATGCGGAATGAGGACCACCAAATGCCAGCTGCTGGTGACCAGCCTCTGTGTCATGGTGAGCAGGCATGTTTGGGGGGATCTTTGCAGAATCAAAATGAACTGTTGCCTTTCCCATCCCTGCTCAAAGAGGGTCAGGTTTTCCCACATTCTGTTTTTCACGGGTGGAGGGCAAGCAAAGACAACGGCCTGAGTTATCATTGCACCATGGGTGGTTATCGCTGGCCAGCAGCATTGCCTCTCGCTCCACTGATAGACTTCTGGTTTCTCAGGGCTGCAACCACACTGCAGCTCTTTCACAACTCATCAGCCACCTCGAAAGAGAAAGGAATTGTTGCTGCTGGCAAAATGGGTGGTTTTCAGTAAAAATATATTTGCTCCTGTCTCTCTAGGGCAAAAGAGGGCAGATGGACCTTCTACAGTCATGCTTGTTGCTGGGAGGGTGATTGGCTGCAGATGGGATCAGTGAGGGAACAGCAAGACTTTGATGGAAGTATATGTGAGAGACTTGTGAATCAGCACTGCAAAGCAAAAGCAATTCTAGGGATTCTTTTTATCAGCTTTTGAATCAAATTCAAGGGGAGTTTCTTGACATCTGCTATTAGAGCTGATGGGAAATGGTGGAAATTGCAGAACGCTTCTCCTGGATGTTTTGGACTTGTATGTGCTTGTTGCCTTCTCACTTCACTGAAATTTGCCAGCTAAATACTACAATTATTATTACTACTATTACTACTACTACTACCACCACTAATATTCTGTATTTAGTTCAAAGAGGGTTGCGGGCTTGGAAAAAGTATAATACCTTATCTTGAGCCACACATGAAATTCATAGTTTTGTCCAGATTTCAACATTCCAAGACTATTGGCTGCAGCAGTTGTAAGGTCATTCTCTCTTCCAAATAACCAAATATTTCATTTGGAGGAAATCAAAGGGGATTGGTACCAAGCATGTTTAGAGGAGACTTTAAGGCACAGCTGCTGTGGATGGTTAGAAGCACATTATTGCTGTAGGGAGGATTTTAGACTGGTGTTTCTTAGAAATCTGAGCTAACTAGTGTTGCACTTAGCATTTTGCTGTGTGTGGGTCAAGATACGCAGTGATGCACAGTATGAAGGGTCAGAAGGTGCCACAAATTAGGTTGGACAAAATGCTACAGTTTGGATGTAGTTAGTCTCTGAAACTGTAAGACTCCAGCAAAAGTTATTATAAAATGTCACACAGTTATGTTGTTATCACACTGTCGCATTTGGCACAGGTATAGCTCCCTTGTGTTTCCCTGTTGTAAAGGCACAAGAAGATGAAGTGTTATCTTAGGAGCTAGGAATGGGCTTGCATTTTGTATTTTCCAAGCTCATTATAGTGGATTTGAACATGGTTTTAACTGTCCCAATGGTGGTGCCTTTCCCCAGTTCTGCCACTACTCATGCTGCAGGAGCTCTGCCCTAGAGCCAGGTGTCATCAGAAATGTCCCCTCTCCATCACCTGGACTTACCCTGGGCAACATGGAGGGTGATGTGCTAGTGGTTGCCCCATGCCTTAGGCATACCTATGCTTTCAGGGATGGGACAGAAACAGATAGGCCAGCAACATATTGCAGAGACAGAACCCAGCACAGACAACTTAGAAAAGTACAAGAGTCATCTCTTTGCACTCTACAATAGGAAACAGAGCCAACAGCAGGCAATGGGACTAGCATTTCAAAGAGCAAAGCAAAGAATGTCATCCCTGCCCAAAACCACTCTTGAAGCTGGCAGCCCTCACAACCACACGTATGTAGTCTGCAGAGTGGGGTGGAACTGCACAGGTGTGCTGCAAGAGCATCAGTCTTCTAGGTGTTCTTCACGTGGGGAGAATTTAATCCACAGACAATGGCCAAGAGACTGTGGGCTGCACAATGTCACGTGCACTCATTATGCAAGAGAGGAAAAGAGCTTTAGTATTTTTAAGTGTCTGGGGTTTGTCCTTTTATGCGCACTTTGGGGTACACGTGGCGGTCTCTGGATGATCAGGTTGTCTGCATTTGTGTGGGGCTCAGGAGCATCCAGATACACCTCAAAGCTCTGTGTGCACTCAACAACAGCTGATACCTTGTAAATACCTTCCTAAACCCCTTATTTTCCAGCTGCTGGGGCTATCAATTGCCACGCTGAGCACAGTTACCCACTATGGGCTCCACTTCACCCTCATCAGCGATATCTCCCTGGATGGCAACTCCTATAGAGTCATCCACTACAAAGGTATGTTGTGATTACATCTCATTGAGACCTTTGGTGATACGAGGAGCTGCAAAATTTCCTAAACCAATTGAAGGAAATACAGAGGGATCTCAAGAGGAGGAAGGGGCTGGCTTTTGGAGGTTGCATTATGACTAATACAGTCACTGTTTTTCCCTTTATCAGACCTGCATGCCTGGCACCAAAGGGTGCTGTGGGAGCACAGAGGGCTCAGGTACTTCTTTGTTTGCACCTGTCTCTCTATTCACCATCTCCTCATCTTCCCTCTGTGCTGAGGGCTCAAGGGAAGCTCCTCAGTCACAGACAATCTAAAGGTAGAGAGCTGGAGAGAGACTATTACAGAATTTGAAGCAGAGCACAAAAAATTGAGGCTGGGAGGAGAAATGCATGGAAACACCTGTTTGTTTGTTGGGTTTTTTTGAGGAAATATGAGGTGTTTTCCCTTTCACAAGGGACAAATATAAACCGAGTCTCAGCTACACAGCCAGAGCAAAGATAGGACAGATACTAAAATACCCTGCTTGCCTCTGCTGCACTTGTATCTGCTGCTTCTTCCAAGCTGTACTCTGGGCTTAAACATGCTCATACCCTTTCTAGATCCTGGTTCTCATTTTCAGTTTAACAAGTTAGGTGTAAAAACTAAGTTAGTCCAAAGCTAAGGTACAGTTCTCCCCTGTTCCTACACACATAGGGGTTATACATTGGCACTGACTGCAGCCTCGCAGGTTCTCCCATCGCAGCCACTTGTCTCCAGCAATGCTTCCACTTGCCTTGCTTGCAAGCATTACCTCTACCTGGTTAGGGTAGCAAAGCCCTTTGCAGTGCTGTGGTCTCTGAGCCCTGCCCCAGGGTACCAGCTGAGATCCTGCCTTAGCCAGGAGGAAACTGGAGCGTGAGTGTTGCACCAGATTAGCAGTGCCCAGAATCCTGATAAGGACTGTGGGACAGCTGTTGCACACCAGCACTCCTCGTTTGGGGGGATCCTTATCAGAGTGCTGAAATAATTGGCAGCTTGTGGTCTGTTGGGTGGACCAACACCCTTTTAGGGTGCTTCATTCTTCTGGAGCTGTGGGAACCACTCAGAGGTTTACAGCCCTGCCAGATAAGCAAAGTATATCCCCGCTGATGTGGGACATTGAACAAATTACCAAACAATTTCAGTTCTGCAACCTGGTCTTTTTGGGCCAGCTACCCTAAATGCACTTTTTGGGCCCTCTCTGGGTGAAAGCATCAGACTAGGCCTCTGCTAGCACTTAGCATCTGACTGCAACTCCGATGTCTGACTTCCTTCCAGCTTTCTACTTTGGGATTTGCCTCAGCATGACCCTGATCCTGGCAGCCCTGCTGAGCTCTGCCGCCACAGTGCGTGAATCGCAGTGTCTCACCGCCATGGTGCGTATCCAGAGGGACTGGCTGGAAGGGGCCCTTTGTCACCTTGGGCTGGTGTCCTATAAATGTGGTGCTGGGGGCTGTTTTGGCTTATGCCTGGGAGCATGCATGCCTGGGGAAGGAGGCCCTGTTGTTCCACCCTGTACTGCAAAGGGATGTTTTTATAAAAGCATGACCTTTCAGATCTCTTCAGGCTGAGGACTGCATCCTTCTGCACCTTGTTTCTTTTGCCAAGGTCCTGTGTATGCAGCTTTCACAGGGAAGTTGCTTATCTGCTAAAGCCACTATAGTGGTAATTCCCAGGGTATTTTTTTCTCACAAAGTCAACAGTGGTTTATGTGGGGAAATTTCAGCAGTGCAATTTTGAGTTCTGTTCTCCTGACTTGTGACTGCAAAATTAGCCTCCCTTCTTCTGCCCTCACTGCAAACATCCACCACAGTGGTGGTGTGAGGAATACAAAACATGACAGCAGGCATGGGGGATTTGGGCTGGACCCTCAGTTTCAGCCTACAAGGAGAGAGTGGAGAGGTAGCTGAAATTCCCCCTTTCTCCTTTCCATCAACCACAGTTAAGCATGTGTTTGGGCCTAGACCACATCAACAGTAGTAAGCTGGACTGTGAGCTCAACTCAGTTTTAAAACACGGCCTGCGTACAGGGCTTTGTCTGCACAGAGCAGCTGCCAGCCTCAGGGTGGAGAGATGAGTGGAAAGGCGCTGCTTACTGCATATTTTCCCATGCTGAGTGAAGGGCAGGAGTTAACAGGCTGTTGAGCAAGAAGTCATGCCTTAATATAAAATAATTGCATTGCTGTCATAAATAAACTAACTTTAAAGAGATTTATGTAATCTATGTTATTGGGGAAAATGATACTGATAGCAGAAATGAGACACTGCAACCTTAAAATTCAGTGCAAAGCAACTACTGGTTAATGTTTTCATCTCAATATGCAGTCTTCCTTTCTCTGTTAGAGATGCTCACAGGGGCCTGAGTGACACCGTTCCCATGAATATCTCTAGCAGAATATGTATAACTCCCCTCTCTTTTGCTGAAGTGTATTTGATGTGTGCCTGTAATTACCACATCTAAACAACAGGTGGGTATGTACAGAGTAATGAAGATTGTCATGGCTGCCTGAAAATACAGTCAAACTTCTCTATAATGTTTATTTGTTGCCTTACTCTCTAGTATAGTTTGGACCATACAACTATTTAGAACAGGCTGTTAAAATTATAGCCGTTTACTGAAGTGACAGTTAGAGTGCCAGCACATACCCAGCGAACGCCAGAGTTGCCACAATATGCTGCTCTCCCTTCCCCTTGTATTGTGGGCAGGGACCAGCAGGTTCTTTCCTCCAGTCACACATAGCTCCTCTAGCCCAGTTGGTTTGGTGTATCACAGCCAAGCTCTGGCTACCAAAGAAACCTCTGGCTGTCAGAACACCCTAACTGGCCATTTATTTTTTGTGGCTCCTTGTGCATCCTGTTGGCTTGGCTCTCGCTTTCACAGTTTGAGGCGTCTGGGAGATGTGGCCACCTTCATTTTGGATCCCTGCGGGCACTGTTGCAGGGAGACACTGTATGACGGGAAGGGTGCGAGGTGCCTTCCCAGAAGCTGTGGCGACGAGGCATCATCCCACGCATCTCTCACGTGGGATAACACGGTGCCTCTTGATTGCCTTTAAGCTCTGTTTCCACCGTGTCTGGCAGCGTGAGGGGTCCGCGGGCGTGTCAAAGCGCCCGGCAGGAGGCGAGGGGGGATACCCAAGGGAGGAGCCGCTCCACCGCCGCCCTCCGCCGCTGGAGGGGGCCACGGGGCCGCCAGCCGCCCGCTCCGCGCTCCCCACTCGCACCGGGAGGTGCCGGGGAACGCGCCGGTAATGGGAGAAGTCCCCGTAATCCCTGTGGGGTGGCGGAACATCCCAGGCCTTCAGGAATTAACGAGAACGTGGGAAATACCCAAGAGCTGGCCACCAGCAACCGTAGTGTCCGCTCCAGTTCGTTCATAGCAGCTCATCAGCACCTTAAATCACACGGGAATTTTGCGTATTCTTGTGAATCGCCTCCCGCCACTTCTAACTGTATCTTACACCAAGGGCCAGCCTGCTGTTTGTGTTCACCCGAGCTCCTGCCCCCTCCCAAGGCACACATTTAATCTCTGCTCTGCGAGGAAGAAGGAAAGGCAGAAGAGCCGATTCTGACGGCTGCGGTGAGGTGTAATCGGAGGCCGGAGCAGGGTCGGCATTGTGGGGCTCCGAAACTTCTTGTCAGTGTCGCATCCAGCTCTGCTGATCCCTGCTGAGCTGTAGTTTGCAGGAGTGATCAGACCCACTGCTTGTAGCTTTTTTCCTCCTTCTGCAATAGAGATGATCTTTCACTTTCCCCGGCTATTGTTTTTAAAGGACTTCCCTGCAAAGTGTCTTGTTTTGAAGGGCATTTAATTCTCTCTAATCAAAGAGGGAAGACACCAGACTATTGGTCTGACATCTGTAGCTGTACTTGAAACCGAGTCAGACTCAGGGGATGTCTGCATCAATGTGGCTAATTCACCACAATGACACTTGGTAAACCAGCCACCCAGGGGAAAAGCTAACCAGGATGCAGATGGGCTTAAAGGAGCAAGTTTTGTGTCCATTTGAATTATAAATGCTTATCATTATCATGGCTAGGCTTCACAAATGAAGATTTTGGGAAGGGCTCTACCCATGTGGGTGTATCCTTCGAGCCTGCACGGTGGATTTATTTTAGGTGAGGCACATTATGCACGAAACTGGCTCCACTCTTTGCTCCTAAGGTTCATCTGCCATGGTCTAGCAGGTTTGGACAGTGACAGTGAAGTCCTCAGGACTAAACTCTACAGCACCTGATATTCCCAGGAGGTCTCCCATCCAAGTACTAACCAGGTCCAACCCTGCTTACCTTCCAAGATCTGATGGGATCAGGCATCAGGTTAGCATGGCTGTAGTTAGCTGCCTGGCTGTCGGAGGTTTGTGTGTATACAGGGGAGGGGTCTCAGGTCTTTGCAGACCTTTCTGGTGCCATTCTAATAACAGTACACAGTGATGCACAGTGCTTAGAAACCAGAACAAGTCAAACTCATTCAAGCCTGCATATCTCAGGAAGTTGTCTTGTAGCTGCATTACCAGCACACCAGACCAGAGAGATGCTACTGTGCATCCATTGATGCTTGCAAGAAAGCTGGTTTCATGGAAGTAACTGAGAATTTAAGGATAAAAAATTATGTTCTAAAATCCAGGCATATTATCCCTGAAGCTCTTCTTAAACAGGGAGAACAGCAACAGGCTTATTGACTGTCCTCCATCTCAGGCAAACTCTGCTTTTTAGTGGTCTGTCATGCAGTCAGTGCTGAATGTAAATATCCTGCAGCTCTCATAGCCCTGGAGGCCATGTCACTATTGAAGGGGAGGAAAAGGAAGGAAAACAGACAGCTTTCCTAGTACTGCTTGTACAAAGGAAAGACTCTGGCACCGGCGAGGTTTAAGGAATCATGTGTTGTTACCTGGTCAGACATAGAAAGGGAAAGAACAAAAAAGCAGGGAGCAACATGCAAACCATAATAACCCAGCTGAAATTCTGACATCTGAATTTTACAACCTAGAAACCCACTTGTTTAGAGGAAAATTTGTGTTCAGGATGGAGCAGCTCTTCCAAAATTCTGTCATAAAAAGCCTTAGAGAATATCTGATATAACACAGTTTTTCATCAAGAGTGATGTGCCAGTAAGGCCAGCATACAGCACAGGCTTGTTGCTTTACTGTACCCAGGCATATCATTGTAGACAAGTGTGTACAGGGTCCTTAATATCACTGCAGTGCACATCAGCATCTTTCTTTCACAGTTAATCTGTCTCCTATTCTCTCCTTCATGGTGGAACACTTCTGAGTGAGGCATCTGGGTGCTCAGCTGGTGCTGAGGAGAGATTCCTATTTCAGGCTGAGATCACTGACTCGAGTTTGCTGTGTCAAAAGGCAAAAACCTTGTGTGCTTTTGGATCAACTGGGTCAGGGAGGGAGGAACACAACCTGATGGATGCAATCTGAAATTAGCTCCCCCTTTCCCTGCCCCTGGCCTGTGCAGTCTGGGACGGAGCTGGCCCTTGCAATGACCACAGCAGCATCAAAAAGCAGCTAGAGATGAGCAGGGCAGAGGTCAGCTCCTTCCCTGGGAGTGTGGGAGTTTGGCAGAGCTACCGAACCCAGTCTGAGCTAAAGGATCCTTCCCTCATCCAAAGCAGACCCCCTTAACCAAAGGGGAAGTACCAGAAAGGTGAATTAAAAGAAACGGCAGCCAACAGACAGGATGCTGTTTCAGTGGATTCTGCCAAGTCTGTCAGTGATAAATTGTTCCTTGCAGCAAGGATGGAAACAAGGTCATTCATAAAGGAGTAATGGATATCTGGCTGGTGACAGCCCTCCACAGGGCTGATGTGGCTGCCTCCCACAAAGGGAGCAGGCAGCAGCCTGTGGCTGTCTCCAAGGAGCTCCGAGGGTCTGGGAGACGGTGAACCAGCCTCAACCCTTCCACATTTTGTATGCAAACTGCACGTTGCCTTTTTCTTTGTTCCTCCAAATGTCTTCTAATGTAATTAGAAAGTTACTCTTCCAAAAACCTTTTGGCTGGGAAGGGAAAAAGCAGGCTGTAATTTATTTATAAGATGTTCTTGGAGCCGTGTAATTGCTGTGCACCAGCTGGATGGAGGGGGAGCTTCCCAAGGGACTGGCATGTTGGTATTCCCAGAGAAACTAGACAGAAATAAAGGGAGACCTGATGCTGAACATGAAAGACTGAGATGTGGGGTGCAGCTGAGGGAAAGGAAGAAGAGAAGGAGGATTTTAATCTGTGAGGATTTTGGCCCCAGAGAGATATCATAAGTGCTGGAGCTGGTGGGGGAAGGAAGGGAGAGCACGGAGGAAGAAATCTGGGTGATGTCACTGGCATGCTGTTGTTCACATTTGCCAGGTTCATGGTGGACCCTCTCAACTATAACCTTACTTGAACGATGTGCAGAAGAGTGCTCACATTGCTATCAGTGCTGATTTTTTCATCTGACTTTTTTTTTTAATTTACTTGGTTTTGAACTTAATTTTGGTGAAAGTGATGACTTTGTTATAGTGTTTGTTTGGTGGGGAACTTGTTGGAGGAAGTGCAAAATGCAGCCTCTGGTCCTAGTGAGGAGCAACTTGAAATGCCTGTGTAACCTCACCTCCTCCCTCTGGTTTGTGCTGTACCTGCAGGGGTTGAATGCCCACTCCAGCTGGGTTTTAGTCTGTGACATTTTGCCCTGCCAGCCTTTCCACATCTTCACTACTAGTATTCCCCTTGTCATGTCAGTGTTTGATCAAACTTTTCCTCTCATCTCCTTTAGGGTCTTCTGTAATTTCATTTCAGCTCCTAGCAAGACAACGAGTGATCTCATCTGCTATACAGCCAGGCAGCTGCCAAAAAAATAAGATAAGGGAGAGACTGGACATACATAATTGAAGATTTTTCATAAGAACTGTAACAGGGTTTTTTCCAGTGTCTGATGCAGAGCCTGAAACAAGGTGCCCCCCCAAAAGTGGCGAAATGCCAATGACAGTGTTGTTCCACAAGCAAAGCTTGTGGACAGGGCAGAGAAGCATGGCAGATGGACAAAAGCCAGGAAAAGGCAGTTTATTGGCATGTTCACTTTCATTTCTAGGCTTTGAAGTAACACATTTTCCTTTTTTGCTGCATATGGATGAGTTTGGAGCTTTTTTTATTTTAAGCTATACCTTTTAGGCAAATTTTTATTTGTGAAAGAAGCAATGCTTTTCTTCCTCTCCTTAATCTTGAATTTGTTAAAAGTTCATGTAAGACTTAATATTTTTCAAGTTATTTCTGCTATATCATACAATGAAAACAGTCATAGAAAAAACAGAAATCAAAATAAGGTGCAGTCAGTTGGGTAATTTTCCCTTCCCGTGTTATCTGTTGGAAGAGGTACAGATTCATGGAAGAACTTGTAAGGGCATTAATTTTCCTCTTATTCACTGTCTTTTGTCATTCCAAGGCTAAGCTGTGGATTCATATTTGATGAGCCCATTTAGCCTTAAAATGCTTTGTAGCCACTTTTTTTTTTTTAGGTGAAAAAGATCCTTTGGTCCAGCTGTCACAGCAGGCAAGTGCTGTTTACATCAAGATTTGGTTTTTTTAAGTCCATATTTTTTTAAAGAAAGAGACAAAGCATGTAACTGCCAGCTCTACAAGCCTAGGAAAGAAGACACAAGACATGTCCTGTGTTCTTGCTGTTATTGTTTAGACACTTCAGGGTCAGC
Organism: Sakesphorus luctuosus; assembly: GCA_013396695.1. Taxonomy (NCBI): domain Eukaryota; kingdom Metazoa; phylum Chordata; class Aves; order Passeriformes; family Thamnophilidae; genus Sakesphorus; species Sakesphorus luctuosus. Next base: position 22,034 of record VWZD01007329.1, on the reverse strand, counting down.
TGCTGGCCTTGATTATATCTGTCATCCTGTTGTCTAAGTAGGATGGTGCTGATTTAAGGAAGGCAGTTTGGCCATACAGCTGCTACCTTGCTCACTGAGTTAAGTTCAGCTCCTCTTCCAGAGCAGGTTGCTCTCTGTCCTGGTTATTCACTTCTTTATGGACTATTTGTGTGGGTTTTCCCCTCTTTGAAGCCGATAGCTAAGTTTTAAATGCAAGGAATTGAATCCCATGAGTACGGAGATGCTATTCTGGGGCACAGTTCTCCTGCAGAAAAGGAGCATACCATAAATGCAATGTTTTTACCACCACCACCACCACCCACCACCACCCCTTTTCCTTTTCCAAGAGGAATACGGGCAGAATAGATTAACTGCTCCACAGGAAGCTGCCTGCATTTTTGGTCAACCTCTTCAATTTGCCATAGTGTAATTAGAGGGCTTCTGCTGGAGAAACACATTATTGTCCATCTAATTTCTGTTAAGTAACCAGCATTATGAGGGATATTAAAAGAAGGTGATGTTTAAACTTTAATGAAACTTGCTCGAACAAGCATATTAAATATGTCCTGATGGTGTTTGCTAATGGGTATTTTTCTCCCTATGCTGTAACTGATGGTATTTTTCCTCTTTATCCTCAGGGATTTTTCTGTTTTGCTCTGGCCTTCTGTGGATTGATCCCAGCTGCCTGCTGGAGATACACACACAGCACGGAGGTAAATGTTGGCTGCTAGGAAATACCACCAGCATCTCGTCAGAGATTTTTTTTTTTGTAGCAACTATTTCTTCCGTAAAAGGGACATCTGGTTGTAATTAAGCCATCCATGCCGAGGTCTATCAGATCCAGGCTCTGTCTCATCTGTCCTTTGCAAGAACAGGGATGCCTTCATCAGCTGCCTCTTCAATGGGATCGTCTGAAGGGAGAAGCCATGGAAACCCTCATGCAGGGCAAATTCTTTGTCCTAAAGGCAAAACAAAATGCAAGTCTCATTGTAACTAGCTTTAGGAATATTTTTGCATGGGATGTTTGTTTTGTTTTGTTTTGTTTTAAATGAGATACTTGACTTCAGACGAGTAATTTCCAGCTGGTTCTAATTCCTGCCAGTGTCAATTGGGAGCTTCTATTCAAAGGCAATGGCAGATTGTGGTTGTTCTGGTTGTCTCTGGCAGTGGCCAGGAGAAACAACTGGGAGATGTGTGTATTAACAAGCAGCAGTGGTGCAGGAAAAACACTAGAGTAAAAAACAGTGTTTGGGGTCACTATCATGCTGGATCAGAAAGAAAAGATTGTAGGAGAATTTGGAAGAAAGTTGGGGTTTGAATTGTTAACCCAGAGCTTGCTGGTGATATGGCAGATGGATGGTGTGGAAGATGCAGGGCGCTAGAGAAGTTGACTTGAGGCATGCAGAGATGTGCATCACAGTGGGTAACCATGCCCTGGGGCTGGGATGCCCCTAGGACCAGGGTATCAGTCTGCTGGGGAAAGCAGAAATTGAACTTAATATTTAGTAACCTAAAGAATTCTATATTTTTTAAAAAATCCTTTCCTAATCTGATATAATTTGTTTTTGACATACTTATTCATCTTCCCATTCAGAGGGATTTGCTGCTATTTGGTCTTAATTCCCGTTTTTGCATCCCTGCATTCCAAAAATGTAAGATTTAAGAGACTCAGGAGTGCAAAAAAATCATGAAATCTTTCTTTTGAAAGCAGAACACTGATATTTTGGGCAAGAATCTAAATTATCTGACAGTAACTCATATAAGTGTTTGGGGCTTTGATAGATGTGTCATGAAGTGAGTCAATCCCTGTCTCCATTTTGCTCCTCCCCAGTCACAGGCATGTGCCATAACCTGCAATGTTCCAGGCAGCAGTGGGGATGTGAGTGATGTGGATTAGGGATTGATGCTACCAGCTCATCTCTTTAGGGTTACAAATATTGGGAAAATCAAAGACCAGTGTGCCAGAAGGCTGGCTGTGAGTTTTCCTTTGTGATGGAGTAGCACAACTCCATTAAAATCCTGGAGACTCAATCTATACTAGGACTGTGTCAATTGCTTTTCCTGAGGGAAAGGAGCCCTGTCCCATAATCATTCACTGTGCTGTGCATAAATTAAAATCCAGTCCTTCTGTAAGCAAAAGTCAAGACTAAGATAATGGACAAGGTCCTGCTTCTCTAGAAAGTTTGTCCAGAGCTGACCAATGGCCACAGTAGTTGAAAATCCTTTGAAATGTGCTGGTGGCTATGCTGGATCAGAGTAAAGTTGTTGGCCAAGTTAGGAGCTGTTGGCCAAGGAGGTTGTTGGCCAACCTGCTGTTGGCAACCGTAGCAGCATAAAACCCCAGCAAGCACAAAGCAGTGCTTTTTCAGATGACAACAGCTTGTGGCTCAGGTGTCTGCTGGTGGCACCTGCTGGTGCCTTTGCCTATTATGTTCTCAGTGGATTTTTCCTCTGCAAATTTGTCCAACTGCTTTAGAAATGTTAGGGTGAGTGCTGATGGCACAGCAGCACCTTTTATCTGTACACTTAACTGGCTGAAGCAGATTCAATCAGGGCTGCGGCATCCATGAAAAGAAGTATTTCCACAACCTCTGTATTTTTTTTCTCATCCTTTCAGGAAAACCTATCAAAATTTATTACATTCATGCTAACAATTTAATATGGAAATAGTTTTATTTTCATGATCAACACAGAAGGGAGGCCTTGAGCACACTTTCCTCTTTCTTCTGCAGAAGTTAAATGATAGATTGACACAAAAGCTGTGTCAGTAAAGGAGAAATGGCACCAGAAACTTTGTCTGGTTGGTCTTGTGAAATTGTATTATTGAAATAGACTATTTAGTTATACTTTAATCCACATATGCAGAGTAGGGCATAAAAAGTCTGCAAGAAAAAGCTGTACATTGGGTTAATACAGAGATATGACATTCAAAAATACTTTGCTCAAAATATTTAAAGGAGAATTACTTTGTATATCTCTTAATCACTACATCTGTTTTTACTTCAAATTATTTTCTTGGGTTTTTTTGCTTTGAGTGCTCTGCCCACGAATGCACCCATGGCTATGGTTAGCTTTAGTAATTGGTTTGGCTTCTGTAAGCAAAACAGCAAAACAGTTTCCACTAAGCAAAATGAGGGGTTTTTGTAAAAGTTTTATTTTCTGGCTAAGGAAAACCAGCAGTGTTTCTGACAACAGAAAAAATAAAGTACAGCTAGAGACCATCTTAGATTTCTCTGCTTCCTAAAATGCGAAGAGAAGCAGGGAATATAAATGAGTTTGAATTAATTAGAAGTATCACTTGCAAAACATATGGAAGTTCAGTTTCAATTGAAAAGAAGTCTGTCTCACTAGAGAGAGAAAGGCCGATGACAGAGAGAAATGCAGATGTGACTGCCCCTCCAGGACAGAAAGACAGTTAGTGCAGTGTACAGAAAATTGAATGAAGTGAGGGGAAGACTCCTGAAGACTCATTACAGAGCTGTTTGCCTGACTTTCTCAAAATAAAGAATCAAATTAAAGCAGATGTCCTCCACTGCCTACTTTATGTCAGTACTCTCAGAAGTAGTTAATTGAGGTAATCGGGGGGGGGGGGAAGGCAAATGTAGCTAAGATGGTGGATGTCTTGTAAGCCTGATGGGATGTAGACAACTATCAAGAAAGAAACACAATTGGAGGATGTAAAACTAAATATGGATGAATATGCCTATTACATGTGCCTGACCTTAAGAGCACCAAGGGGCTACTGCCCACCCCAATCATGTCTAAAACAAAGTTGAATTTTTCCCATGCAAAATACATTGACTTTCCAATGAAAAGCCAGACAGAAAATTAGCCTGTTCTGTTTGGAAATGCCAGCTGGGAGCTGTTGGTGATAGATTCTGTCCTCTCTCTATCTCCATGGCCAAGGTGCCAAACACAGGCAGTACTGAAAGAAGAGCCCTCCCCTTCAACCTACATTTTCTTCACAAAGCAGACCTCTCTTACAGAAAATCGTCTGAAACAGAAAATTCCAATATTCAGTTGAAAAATTATTTTGATGGTTATTATCAAGAAAAATATATAGAAACCTTGTTTGAACACGATGAAACTGAGTTGCCCTTTCTGCCTGTGTGGCTCTTTCAGCGCCCTGTTTACAGTATTTCTTACAGAGAAGCTGGACAGGGGAAAAGGAAGAAGTTATTTGTAAATATTTGATATTCTCAGACCTGGGCACTGTAAACAAAATGTGAAACTTTTCCTTTCTCATTCTTTTCTGCTATTGTGACCTTCTGTAACTTCTAAACAGATTCTTTCATACAGATGCCAAATGTTTTAATTTCAAGTTATCTACATTCCAGATAGACTCAATGTCACCATAGTCTTTATTCTTAAAATAATGTATGCCAGACATGTAGCAGCCATGAACCTGAGATTTATTGTGCTTTATCCTTAAAGGTTGCATTGCAATTATTCCTTCTCTCAGTGGGAGACGTGGTCTTGGTAGGAAAATGTTGCAAACCTGTCTGAGGAAGGACAGTGATGGTGCAAAGCAAGTGAGAGACCAACATACATGGGAGGACAGAGAGGATGACTTTTATGCAAATGTCTTTGATGGAACAGATGTGGTAACCATGGAAATTATGTGGTTTTCAGATGGTTTTCAGCCACATTATGAAGTCTTGGTTCCTGAAGCTGAAGAGCTGAGTTTTGTTTTCCAAAGCTATTTTTATGACAGTTCCTTTTCCACAAACCGCTGTCCAAGTGTGATCTCTCAGTCATTCACAGTGTAGCTGAAAGCAGCTAGGACCTGGGATGCAGAGAGGGATGTAGGGAAGACATGCCACATCTGGCACAGCTGGTCAGGAGGGCTGCTGCTTCCTCCTCCCCAGCTTCCCTTCTCTCCTCACTTATTAACTGCTGCTTTACAAACCTGTCTGCAGAGGCTGGAGCAAAGGTGTACTTGCAGCTGCCATATGCCTGGTATGCTTAAAACCAACACAAAAATAGAATCACAGAATGATTAAGGTTGGAAAAGACCTCCAAGATCATTGAGCTCAGCCAATCAACTACACCATAGCTCTAAGTGCCATGTCCAGTCATTTCTTGAGCACCTCCAGGGACAGTGACTCCACCACCTTCTTGAGCAGCCTGTTCCAATGCGTGATCACCCTTTTGATGAAGAAGTTCTTCCTGACGTCCAGCCTGAACCTCCCCAGGAACAGCTAAAGGCTATGTCCTCTTGTCCTGTCACTAGTTGCCTGAGAGAAGAGACCATTCCTCACCTTGCTACAACCTCCTTTCAGGTAGTTGTAGAGAGTGATAAGGTCTCCTCTGAGCCTCTTTTTCTCCAGACTAAGCAACCTCAGCTCCCTCAGCTGCTACTCACTGGACTTACTCTCCAGACTCTTCACAACCTTCATTGCCCTTCTCTGGGATCCCTCCAGCACCTCAATGCCTTTCTTCTAGTGAGGGGCCCAGAACTGGACACAGGACTTGAGGTGTGGCCTCACCAATGCTGTGTACAGAGAGATGATCACTTCCCTTGTCCTGCTGGCCCCACTATTTTTGATACAGACCAGGGTGTCATTGGCCATCTTGTCCACATGGGCACACTGCTCACTTGTCTTCAGCCCTCAACCAGCACCTCTGGGTCTTTTTTCCACTGGGCCTTTTCCAGCCACTATTCCCCAAGTCTGTAGAGCTGCATGAGGTTGTTGACCTCACTTGACCAAAGTGCAGGACCAGGCACTTTGCCTTGTTCAGCCTGAGGTTTGGGGTTTTGTTCTGGGCCTTGCTTTGAAAGAGGCCAGAGAAGTTTCTATGCCATGCCATCTTCTGCTGATCCCCTTCTCTGCAGCAGCTGAGACAGTCCTTCCAGCACCTCTGTGGTGCCAGCCCCATAAACCAGTCAGGATGACAGGGTAGGTCACCTACAGTAAAATCGCTGCAATATGAAAGTTTTGCAACAAGAATGACCATTTTAATTACAGGTAATTCACAGGTAAAAGCATAAAATGGATTAAATTATGATTTCCCAACTTAGGAAATTTTGAAACTGGTGAAAATTGTTGCCCTTATTTCTGACATAAAGGCCTGATTCCCCATACCCTTTGGAGTAAGAGGTTCCTTGAATTTGCACTGGCTGCAATGATATGGTGATCTCTTAGTTATCGAGTAGTTTCTAGTATTTCTGCATGTTTTCAAAAGGAGGTTTCATCCGTGGCTTTTGGCTCCACATGAGTGGAAAGGCATTAGCCCCTCCATGTTGCACTGCTTGTACTCAGAGAATAAATGTGAGGATTTAGCTTTTTATGGGTAGAGAACATAAGCCATCCACGTACACCCCAATTCTCCTTCTTCCAAAGGAACCTATTTGGTCTCCCCTCCTGGGTCTTAGAAGTAGAAACAGAGTCTTCTGTACTTTGTTAGCAAGCAAGGGGATACCTTTTAGGATGGTGATTTTCTAACAGGGCCTGGAGTGTATAGCTGAAATTAACAGTTTGCAGCTGTTAAATAACAAACATTGCCACACCTGGGACTTGTTCTGGAACAGAGCAACTTCCCTTCTCCCTTTCTGGCATATGGGACCAGCACTGGTCTTCTTGTCTCTGTCTCTCAATCAGTACTTTTGCAAAGCTGGACACAACATGGCCTGGGTCTCCAACTGGCAGATTAGTCTTTTCATGTGTGAAAACAGCTCACTAATTTCTTGTTTCTGCAGGTATGCGAGGAATGACTCAGCACTTCCCAATTAATTTCTTATGTGGGACTGTAGAGGTCCTTCTAGTGGAAAACCAAGTCTGTGGGTTTTCCATGGTGTGTTTGTGTCTATCATCACTGCCTCAGGTATATGTTGGGGGAAAGTCTTGCAGGGTCCAGTTGGTCTCACCTGTGGGCAATGTTTAAATGTAGGATGAAGTTCTAGAGATTTTAATGGGAGTTAAAAACAAACTGAAGTTGTGTTCATGTGCTTTCTGAAACCAGACCTGAAGAAAACAAGTTTTTGATCCAGTGGGGCTGGATCAGGATTGTAGCTGCTCACAGGAAGGAGTTTTTCAAGAGCATTATCAAAAATCGGTGGTTTGGCTGTGAGAACACTGTGAATAATCTGATGTGCTCCTTGTTCTTGCTGTTAATCTACCAGGCATAATCACTTTAAGGTAAGGACCAAGCTTTTCCCAGTCTCTGAACTCCACGGGAAAAACAAAAGAGGCGGGAAACTCCTCCCTTTTCCTTAATGTTTTTAAATGTTGTGACTCTTTCCCAGTGTTTGTGTTCTCATTACACAGCAACGGCCCACTCCCCTGAGCCAGACACTGCTCTCCTTTGTCTGAGCTTTCACACAGGCATTTGCACTCACGAGTTCTATAATTTATTGCTGCCCTGACGCTGAACCCACGCGGCCCCATTTCTGCTGCTTTCTGTGGCAGAGCACTAGCTGGAGCATCCGCTACAGCAGCATCAGCCATGGTACCTGAGGCTGCTTGGATGGTTGCCATCCCACGTTCATGCACCTGTGGGATGCTCACCACAGCAGGACAGCCACCACCAGCTCCAAAGGCTGACAGGGCTGCCCTGGGGCTGGCTCTGTTGATGATACAACCTAAAAACCTAATTAAAAAAACCAAGGAGACCTTGACACACTGAAGCTTGTGACACTCACAAGAAGTTCAGCCCCAGATCTGGAGGATTTAGGAAAAAAGCCTTGTTAATATTGATTAACTGCCCATCCAGGTTTTCTGTGCTTCCCTATAAAGCATCCGGTGTCTGCCACAGACACAAAATAATGTTCCTGGCTGCATCCAAGTAGCAGAGCGGTGGCCTTGGGGGTTTACAGCTTAGTTGAGCATGAGGATCTGATGTCCCCCTTCCCACTGGCCTGGAGGGATGTTTAGCACCTACACAGCTAGATTTTTGCTGTTCTCTTCAGGATGTAGAGATAGGAAATGAGGAGGAGTTTAGTGGTGTAACAGTTCAGCACTTTCACACGTTTTAAGTGATAATGCAAGGACCTGATGGAAGTACTGAGACTGGAGAGAAACAGTTGTGTAAGGCTTCACTTTTCCTGTGTTTTTTGTTCCGCAATAGTTTTTAGTCTCTCTTCTGTGTGTTTCCTCAGTGATGATGCAAAGGATGGTCAAGGTTTGCCTGGTGCTCTGGCAATATTAGAAAGTGGGTGGGAATGCATGTGTCTTCCCAGCCCCCCCAATATATGTATAGATAGATAGATATAAAATCTATATCTATTTATAGACTTTGGAAAAAAAACAGGTGAAAACCATTTGGCTAAAAGCCTCACATCAGTGGCCTCCATTGACCACTGTTGGTCAAAGAGGGAGCAGCACATTCCCATCTTGTGCCATTTTCCATGGGGGCCCTCAAAGGCTGCTCTGGTTTGTGGCATTGGTTGTATTCTGCATATGGGAATGACTGGCTGCAGGAAGGCAGGAGAAGAGGGGAGCTGACATGCAATAAAGGAAATATAAACTTTCAGCAAGCTGTATGACTGTTAATATGGCAATGATGGCTGGGTTGAGCATGGATGGGGAGCTCATCTTACCATGTGCTCAATCCGTATGGTGGGAGCTGCTTTGCAACCTGGCTAATGAAACCAGCATGGCTTTCTCTCCTGTTTAATTGGAGTTGCAGTATTGCTTTGTCCAAACCCAAGATGTTGCATCTGCCCCCCTGCTGTTTCTGACATGCTGTGAACACGTGCGCTTCTGCACACCAAGGAGGAAAGGAAGGTCAGAGACAGCAAAATGCAGAAGTGTTTTTCATGCTGGAGCAAGGAAGAATTTTGAGTGAGCTAACCGCTTTATTCCAGTTTCGCATCTTAACTGACTAACTTGCAGTTCATAGCTAAGTGGGGGAGTCTGTGGTAGTCACCACTGATGAGACATTTCTGTGTGATGCCAGTGAGTACATCCTTTTTGGCAATATGCACGGAACATGAAGTGCTGAGGTTGCAGATTCTTCTGAGGCTGCACTGCATGTGCTTGGTTTGGTACCTCGAAGGCACAAAGGCCCACAGAAGAGAAGGATTCTCCTCCTGCTTTTTGTGCTTGTCTTCCTCCTCTGCCATATCATGAGTATTCCTGTTTTTCAGAAAGGAGGAAGGTGGACTTGTCTTCAGATAATCCTGACATGTCCTTTTGCTATTACTCCCCTTGAGCTTCAGCTTTGTAGAGGGATTTTTTATAAACAGCAGTTACAATGATGGTTCACTGAGATTCAGATCATTGTTCTTGGTACAAGCTTACATCAGTTTCCACCTGAGCAACATTCTCAAGTTGCCTGGGTATGGGTATTCACTGGCAGCAGGAGTGGGATTCATTGGCACCTTTGGCCTGCAAAGGGATCGGGAATTGAAGACAGACCTTCTTGTCTCATCTTTCTGTTCCAAGTCCTGTTACAGGTAAAAATTATCCTTGATAAATAACCTAAGTCAAAAATGTCAGTTTTCCTCTTAGAGGAGGTAAGACTGAAATTTGCTATAGTTTTTAATAGCCAAGGGCAAGAACAATAATAGCTTATAGTACATGTCTTCTAGCAACCATAAATTGTGCTTCTTGGGGGATAAAGGATTTAGAGGATGATAAACAATGTCAAAATTCCTTTTTTATTTTACTTTAAGTGAAAAATGCTACTTATTGAGTTAGTTGGAGTCAGCTGCATCGATCTCAGTGGAGATTTTCCATTTATTGTATCTAGCAACTCATCAATATCATCCCTAAATGAATATTTCATTAAGGAATGCAGACAGAAATGGTAGGCAGCTTATTTAACTAATTTAGAGCTGGAACACTTCACCCAACTTCTTCCAGGAAAAGAATTACTGTAAAGTGTGAACTCCATATCACTTAACCTGGAGATTTTTCTTAAGCCCAACTGATGCTTTATCTTCAGCTCTTGATGTTTCTTACTGATCAGCATTGCAAACGCAGTCTCCTTCCAAGGGAGAGCTGGTCCAGCAGAACTCATCTAGCAATGGGTCACAGCAAGTCACTAGGAACAGGAACATACACTTGAACATAATGATGCTTATGTGTGGGAGGAGTGTAAGACCGTTCAAAGAGAAGCCCAGATGGACTTTCTCTTCTCCAGCTCTATCAGTCCATTATGTGCTAAGTACTATTTAAGGGATGGGGAACAGCTATTTGTCTTAAAGCATGTTATTAACAGTATCAACATAAACACTCAAACTCAAAGGGCATCCTCTTGCTTAACCATGTGTGCTGGTTTAAAGGTAAACCAGCAGGAGAAATGAACCCAGCTCAAAAGAGATTATAAATCAGTTACAATTTACTAAAAAGTGTAAAATAAATACAATGGTACAAATGGTTTTAACCCACAAAAACCAAAGGTATAACCCAGCACCGGGGGGCGTGAACAGAATGGTATTCATTAGCCCCTGTGCTGAGCACCACATGGTTCTGCTGAGTCCAACATAAAAGAAAAGGAAAACCTGTTGTTGAGGATGATGGTTGCAGTCTGGTTGAGAGTGGCAGTAGCAGTCCTGTTGGGGTTCTGGTCATCCTCTGAATCCGACAAGTGGTACTAGAAGTCCCCAAAGCCCGAGGAGTATATATGCTCAAGTTCACTTGGGGGAGTGCCCAGTACCTCCCCCAGGACCAGGAGTTTCACAATGGGTGATTTACACTGTGAATCATGGGATATTTTTGGAATCCTTGACAGTCCATTAACAGACATAACCCCTCAGGCTGGGTGTGAAGGAGCTAATAAACAGAGTTATCATGGCTGAGTAATTGGTGGGAAGACAAGAACACCCTCCTATCTCACAGAGTCCTTTAATACCCAGCATGAGGGGTCAGGTGTGCCCTAGGAAACTGCTGCCAACAATCCGTCATTAACAGTTCATGACAAATGACATAGGGGGTGTAGAATACACAGTTTGGGTTACACTCACATAGTTATAAACTGATCCTGGCTGCTGTAAGTAGGACACCATGAGAAAAAGCACCCTGATTATTTTTAATATTTTTTCTTCCAACACCTGGTGTGAGATACAGAAAAAGAAAATTGTCTTGAGGTAACCAACTTGAAGTTGCTCATCAAGGGAGTGTGCAGTGGGAATCTATTGAGGATGACAACTTTGTACAAAGCAGTGCTGCAGTCTAGATCTTCACTGTTAGGTCCTGGATCAAAGGAAAACATAGGGATGGACTTGTGTCTGCTGGATGAAGCAATGTTGCAAATGAGGATAGGTCGTGAAACCACTTGGCAACTGTCTCACACTTTCAGGTTTTGTTTTTTACATCATCAGGCATGCATGAGTTAGCACATTTTGGGCTGGATAGATGCTGCTATGCATCACTGGTGTTTCAGAGCTTGGCTGCAGCTCTGAGTATAAACATAACCAGATCCCAGGCAGCAAAGTGTAATGTGTGGCTTTTATATGTCTTCTCTTATTAAACCAGACCTCTCATATGCTCTGTGGCACAGTCTTCTATGCAGAAACAGACAGTGATAAATTCTGAGATTTAGTACTATATACCTACCTCTGAAATATTTAAATGAGAAAGCTGTCTGCAGTAATCTTTGAAAACAAAGCATTGTGTTGTATAAAAACAGCAGTTTTCCTCTCCAAAATCAAATGATCCTAATGAAAATGAAAAAGATGATGTGGAGGAACTACAAGCAATTCACTCTTTAGAAAATGGTTTTATAGCTTGACATTCCCTTACAGCATATTCAGATAATGTCTGGATATAAATGCTTGATATAATTGCTAGACAGAAATGCTGAGAATGACTAATCAACAAATTGTACTGTTAGGCCTGCCCAGACACACGTTCTAAGAGGAAATTATTGCTGTTAAATATTTTCCTTTTAATCCCTTGTGTTTTCAGTTCTTAGAGGCTGCTTGACAAAATGAAAATTAAAAAAATCAGTAGGTAACTGTGAAGTCAGCTCATGAGCTAGCTCAGAAATGGTACAAAATTACCTGTCCCAACATTTCCTGTCCCAGAGTTCCAGAGACCTTTAGAAGTAGTTAAACTTCTGGACAGCTTTTAACCCTTGAACTCCTGCTTGAACCTAGCAACTTGCTTTCACCCTTTTTAATTTTTTTTAAGTCATCCAAGTTTAGGCCTTTTGGAGGAAAGCTCAGCATCCTGAGCCTAATGATAAATATCGAAAGGCATAAATTGCACATGCAGCACTGTTACCTTGCAAAAACCCATATGCATGTTTTCACAGCACAAAATAATTTTTATTCCTGAATCTTAGACTGGGATTGATATTCAAAAGGTAATAATCTCTTGAGTTAAGAAGCCAGCTGTTCTATTCTTCCTTCCTCCACAAGAGGAGGTCAAAAGATTATTCTTTTTTCATTATTCTTAATCCAATTCTTCAGTGGAAATGGATGTTCTTTTTATTGAATCCATTCATCTAATTACTGCTCCTGGAAAGCTATTTCATGGCCCTCAAGAAGTTAGAAAAGCCTGAGTGTTTTCCTTTTTATTGGGTTTTAAGGTTTGCTTAGAGGAAGGTTGATGCAGAAGTCTGCTGCACCCATCCCACTTGATGCATTCTGATACATGACAGGACAAAATGACCATCCTCCCTCCTCATCTGTGAGGGAGATCTCAGTGTCACTCCTTTTGCTGCAAAGGACTTTTTCCCTGGCTCAGAATATCTGAACCCTGTCTGTCACTGGACATCTCTTATTGAAGCTGTGTTGCTCCTGCCTCACCTTCTGATTGCTCCATGATGGATGATGGAGCACCCTGGGGCAATGGTAGCTTTGCAGCAGAGAAACGCAGAGAAACGCACAATTCCCTCCACTTTTATGACATGTTGATAGCCGTGGAAAATATTCTGATCTGTGCCTTTAGACTCTATCCCTGGAGGAACAGAGCCAAGTCAGATACAAGTCATCTTCTCAATCTCCCTCTCCCTTCTCTCTGGTTATCACCCTCCATTTGTTGCTTTCATTTTGGGCAGCCAAGCAGAGTAGAGCAGTAGTGCAGTAATAGATGTAACCACCTCGAATAATCCTAGTTTCACTCCTGAGCAGACAGTGCTGGAGGTTGTTTTTTTCCCCTAGAGCAATTTCCAAGGGCAGGCCCTTAAGACTGAGCTGCAAAGCCTTGCTGAGTGGTGTCTCTGATCACAGAGTGCCCATCCTTCCCCATGCAGCCACTTGCTATGCCTGTCTCACCCATCGATTTTCCCTCCCGAAAGCCAAGCACTGCCTGTAGGCCCACTCAGATCAGTGTTGTTGAGGAAGCAAGGGAAAATGAAAGGAAGAAATAAGGCTTTGACTCCAGGCACTGAAGACGATTGTTATATTTGTTTTCCTTTGACACCCGAGCAGGAGTTGGCTGGGATCTGTCAATCTGCACGTTCTCACATGATTGGGAAATATTTAAGGTCTGACTCACCACTGAATTACTCCTGTTATTTCTTTGTCTCTGTTTGGAAAAACTACTCTGTCACTGGGATAACACCAGCCCCCTGAGGTCCTCTCGCCTTTGTATTATAGCATCTCGTGGTCATGTGTGCCTGTACTCACAGTCCCCCCATCGGATTGTGGGGAAGAGGGACTCAGAGGCACAGTGGTCACAGGCACCTGAGTTCTTCTCTGATACTAAATCCAAAATTGGCCAAAAGCTCCAGCAATCAGCCAGTGAGGCCCCAGCATGACACTGAAGGGTGACATATAGCAGCAGGTGATACACCTGCAGTGCTGCTGCCTCTGTCATGGGACTCACCATGTCATAACTTCCCCTTGGTGCATGGTGGGTCATACACCAGTTCCTGCTGCTGTGTGGAGGTCATTTAGTAGCTGCACTGCTTGTATTGCTTTACCTGGGAGAGCTTCTGGGAGAATGCAAGAACAGCATAATTCACTCCAGAGACAACTGTGATCAGTGTTTTGCATGTATAGATCTCTGCTTTCATTGCAGGTGGAAGACAGCATGATGGATGTGTATGATTTTGTGTATGAGGAGGTGAGGAGGAATTCCTCCAGCTTCAGGAGGGACGAGTTGACTGCCATCCACGAAGCAGTAAGTTGTCTTGCAGCAGCAGCAGCAGCAGAAAACCTTGCCTTGGGATATCTTCCTGATATTTTCGGCAGGCTGGGGCTGACACCTGTGTTCTGCCTCATGGATGCTGAGTCACCATTTTCCCTCAGGAACTGAGTCCTCCAGCCTGCTGGGGAATCTGCTCCTTCCTTCCTATTCTTCCTTTCTCAAATCTTAAAAACAGATTTTCAATAGGAGGAAGGGGTCACCTATCTGAACATCACTGTAGTGCAAGATCTATAAAATTTCCACACTCCACTGATGCATATATTGTCTGTCTCAGCCCACCCTTTGCTCTGCTCCCTATTTGTGGTACACAAACATGGATATACACCTGGTCAAGGAGGGAGGAGGGGCAGGAATCCTACATAGCCTAGCAGTAATATTTGGATTTGGTTATTTCTATTTACCCTAGAGCTTGTGGCTGAGGAGTACTGGAGGCTACATGGCCTCTTACAGAGTTGGAGACTGTTATCAAGCTCCCAAAAAACACCACCCAGCATATTATTGGAGAAGGGGACTTCTCTCTAGCTCAGTATGTGGGCAAGGGTGGTTACCCAGAGCATAGAGAAGACACTTGCCCTTGAAGCCTCAGGAGATGAGTGAGGATGTCCCCCATGGTGAGAAACTTTTAAGTCCCTGCTGAGTACAGGAGATGCTGTCCTCTTGCACAGCAGGGCCTGTTTGGGTAGTGAGTTCATGATACTCAGCATGTCTGGATGGGAAGGTCAGCTCTGCTTGCCAGTTTCCAGACACCTCCCATGCAACTCTCTTTATCATTCTGTGTTTTCTTAAATCATCATAACAAGTACTTTCCAAACCTGCTTCCATCCATGCTTTTCAAAACACAGAAGAGGGCAAATGTTTCTCATTACAGCGATGGTGGTGGTCCCATGACCAGGCATGAAGGTGCTTGCTCTCAGGGTTGTGGACCAGCACACCCAGAGTGTCACTTGACAAGGAGAACTAGGCACAATACCTGGATTCATCAGTTCCTTATTTTAGCCACTTTGATGGAGAAACAATCCTTCTACTCCTATTATTTTCTTTCCTTCTGCCAGAGCTCCAAACTGGGCAGCACACCAAGGCTATAGGAAACCAGCTCCACAGTGGGTGTTGCTGGTGATTCCCCCAGCCCATAACAATCACTGGAAACACGAGTCTGTGCATCCCTGGGTTTTCCAGAGCAGTCACTATGAGCATTGGTATGACCATGGAGCAAGGGCTTGGCCCCAGTCCCAGGGAGCAGTTTTGGAGGAACACGGGCACATTTGGGGTCACATCCATCTACCTCCTATGAATTTAGCCTTTGTTGCTGCAGGTGTGGATTCTACACCTATGTGCTTTGCATCTTGACCCCCTAGTTGAGTAGCCCAGCGTGCGGCAGCACAGAGGAAAGGTGGCCCATTGCCAGCACCTCCTGCTCCAGCAGCTGATGGCAAGGGGCGAGCCCTGGAAAGTGGCTGGCAGACTTCTCCCTCTCTTCCAGTTCCTGTGCTGTGGGAAGCACTCTCCTTTTGGGGACACAACAAACGTTGAGCTCAAGACATGCCCACCCAGCCAGGCGCACAATGTGGGTCAGGTAAGGTAAAAGATTCTTCCAACCAACAGTGGGACTGTGCCACAACTTGCTGGCTGTCAAAACCTCACTGAAGTTAAAGTGTTGACGAGAACTGTGGCTTTTTCATGGTTTGGGGTTGAAATGGGTTAGGATTTGTTTTGTTGAGGTTTTTCTGTTTCAATAACAACACTGGAGTGCTGCATTCAGCTCTGGGATCCCGAGCACAGGAAGAACATGGACCTGTTGGAGCAAGTCTAGAGGAGGGCTGGCCACCAAGATGATTAGAGGGATGAAATACCTCTCCTACAAGGAAAGACTGAGAGAACTGTGTTTGTTCAGCATGGAAAAGAAATGGCTCAGGGGGTGACCTAATTGTGTCCTTTCAATACCTGAAAGGGCCTACAAGAAAGATAGAGACTTTTCAGAAGAGCATGTAGTGATAGGACAAGGAAGAATGGCTTCAGACTGAAAGAGAATAGGTTTATATTAAACATTAGGGAAAAAATTGTTTACTGTAAGGGTGGTGAGGCACTGGAACAGGTTGCCCAGAGAATTTGTGGATGCCCTGCCCCTGAAGGCATTCAAGACCAGGTTGTATGAAGCTCTGAGAAACCTGGTCAAGTGAAAGGTAGCCCACCCATGGCAGGAAAGTTGGAACTATATTCTCTTTAGGGTCCTTTCCAAGCTAAACCATTCTATTATTATGTGATTTAGGAGGAGGAGCCCTGGTGGGGCTGGTCTCACACTTGCAGATGCGGTTTCCTTTGCAGTTCTAGAAAGCCTTCAAAATGCTTGCGTTTGCAGCCTGTAACTTCCCTCCAGCCTTCTCTTCATCTTGTGTGCACGCAGAGTGTGATATCACGGGCATGTATCTGAGCGCAAAAAAACTGTTTGACTTTTCCACTAGACAGTAGTCTGTGGGGCTTAAAATGTGTTCCACTAACAGCAAATGTGGAATTTGATGTAATTCCTTTTCCCTGGGTCCTTAAAGAGTTATTAAAATGAGAAACTCATGAAGCAGGTTGATGATGCTTCATCAACTACACTTCATTCCTCCTCTTTTCCAGTATCTCAGTGAGGCTGATAGAGAAGCCACCAGTATTAGATTGTTCTACACTGAAGCCACAATGTGGACTTCATACTCTCTGAGCAAATCTATTGTACAATTATTTTTATTCCACTGGAGTAGCCAAATCAGCCGAAGTAGCTATTGCCACCAGTATCAGTATATGCTGTCTCTAGGAGAAATAAAACCATGTTTCTACAACTATACAAACACACTGTTGTCAGATGAAAATGTAAAGCTCTAACAAGACACCATGACGTGCAGACACATGTCAGCCCACAGAGCAGTGTTTCAAAGCACTGCCTCCAGGAACGTCACATCTTGAGGCAGGGTTGAACTCAGCTCAAAGAGCAGGAAGGGAGAGTAGAACAAAGCTGGGCACCATATGGGTGACTCCATTCCTCCCACCTAGTTGTTTGTATTTCCTTTGCTTGGGAGCTGGGGAAGTGAGTGGGAGGATGTGCTTTATAACACAGGAAACCACGGAGTTTGGTGGCTGCACTACATTGAGTCCTGGCTTTGGGCTCTCTTACCTCACTCTGCAAATCACTTCATCAAGGGCACACTCTTGCATTTCTGAAATGGTTCTCTTGGCTAACATCTCCTGGATTTCTGTGGGGCCACTGGCATGGTTAATGATAATGTAAATTAATGTTTGCAGCACCTTGCAAAATTGAGCTGTTCATTAATAACCTTGGGGAATGCATTTAGCATCACAGTGTGCTTTACTCTTCCATCTTTCCATTTCCCTCTTTCTGTTTTCCAGTGGGTGAAAAGAAAAAGGCTTTCACTTAAACATACATCCCTCACAATCCAAAATTCATCACACCAAGAAAAGCACAGGCATGTTGTAGTTATACAAAATGTAACACAGGTGTTTGTCTTTCCAAGTTGCAGCAGCAGCAGCGGTAGAAAAAGGGAGAGCTGTCCAGCTGTGCAACGCTGCACCCCTCTCTTGCCTTCCTTTCTGTCTGGGGTTGTGGCAAGTGCTGTTGGAGGTTTGAAGCCCCCCACCAAGCTGCTGATGTGCTGCAAGGGGTGTCTCTCTCTTCCCAGGACTGCCTGCAAGTGATCCAGTTCTTTCTGAAGAAGCACATGGACTTAGTCTTCTCGCTCCTGGGAATCACCATTGGCTTCATGGTAACAGTGTCTGAACTTTTGCATTTTGGCCCTGAAAGGCAGTCTCCAGCAGAGAAAGTGTATTCTAAATTAGCCCCGAAAAGCTAAGATTTTGGGTGCTTTTGAAGGCCAGCAGCAGAGAAACAAGCAGTTATGGATTCCACTATTGAAATTAGGAAAGGGCCAGGACCTGTTTTGGCCAGGCTGATTGATGGAGTGGTTTTCCTGCAGGAATAGGCTCACTGCACAGTTTTTCTGCCCAAATGAGGCACGGCAGCTGGGTATGGGGAGCAGGACACAGCAGCAGTTGCATTTCATTCACTCAGACTTGCCTGTGTGTCTTCTCCTGCAAGTGAGAGCCCATGTCACCTGGCTAGAGGCTTGCAGATCAAGTAGGAAGACAGCAGAAGTGGTAGAAAAGGAGATGCAGTAAAAGCACCACATTTTAGGAAAACTACTGCTCCTAGCTCAATCTGGGAAGTCACTTTGTGCAGCTAGAGCTGGAAGGTCTTGAAAGCTACTGAGCACTGGCAGTGGAGCTGGAGAGCTGAGCAGAAAGGGAAGATGTCTTTCTATTAATGACCGCTAATGAACCTAGTAAGGTTCATCTTGGGCAGTGAGTGGGTAAATCATGGGCTTGTAAGGAGCAGGCTGCAAAGGAAAGGAACAGAGCATTTTGTCTGGGCTTCCAGGTTCTGTCTTTGAAGGGGAATCTTGCAGAGGAGGGGTAAAATAATCTTTGAAGGATGGCTTGTGTAGAAAGGGTGTGCACTGAATTTGTGAGTGATATTTGGGGGAGGACAAAAGGAATAACAAAATGCTGCAAGAGGAGCACATCTTTCAGTGGTGAGGGGGCTCAGTGGCTACATGGGAGCAGTCTCTTTGGAGTTGGAGGGCCACTAATTAAAACCTGCCTACTTGTATGCCCACGCACTGCTTGGCAGAGGTGTATCACTGTAATTACCACTACACAAGAGCTCTGCATATGTGGTGTTGCACACCAGAAAAGAGAACGTGCCAGGAGACTTGTTTCTTCACCATGAAGGAGGTTTGGTCTGCTTTGTTATGTCCATGCTGCTCCCCAGCTGGCATGACCTTTCCTGACTGAAAGTGTATTTGAAGATCATTTTACTCCTTGTGTCCCCCTTAGTGCAATTATGGATTAAAAGATCCTCTTCATCTAAATAAAACCCAGAGAAACAAACACTTTTACATTTTATACTGCTATAAATGTAAAATCACGTGTGAATATTTGGTGTCACTTTCCAAGTTTTCTCAGGTATAGGGAAAATTTCACTGCAGCTATATTCAGATAAAAGCGGGAGCATTTGTACTATATATATCCTTTTTTCACAGCTTGATGCTATAGCCAGAGAGGGCAGCTGTCTTTGAAGCTTGTGATAGAGGAAACTTCACTGCACGGTTCACTATTGTGATGGCAGGATGCAAAGGAAGCACATGAAGAGGGCTATAAGCTGCTCTGATGTCACTGTCCCTCATCCAACAATGCACACACATCCCCAGATCAAGCTGCAAGCAAAGGCACTTTCACATTAGGACATACTTTAGGAAAGAGCATCTTGTTAAAGCCTTCGTTATCCTTCCTACACAAGCTTTACCTTTGATATGTTCCCTGTGTAAATCCTAATGTGTGATATATCAGGCAGACTATCACAATAGAGAGGAAGCACGCTGTCGTCTGCATTCCTAATGATGCAGGTGTGTGGGGTGGGGTTTGGAGTTGGTTTATGGTTCCATTTGTTTGTTTTGTTTTTTTTTTCTCCAAACAATACATGGGTGTTGTTTTTCCCCCCATGATATCTTTACATAAGGCTATTATTATGAGAGACGTATGTTTGTTTTGCACAAAGGAGTGTTTTGTGGCAGGAATTTGAAATCTGAATTTCCTGGTTTCATCTTATTTCTTGGTATTTTTAGGGCAGGTTTAGCTATGCTGTGCTAATTCCAATCAGATGTTTCAACAACGTGTTTGGTTTTTGGGTTTTTTTCCTCCCATGTCAGAATTGGTGTTCACTACCTTACTGAAAAGCAGCTCTCTTAAGAAAAATGTGCCACCCTGATAAATAATTCAGAAGTGCCAAATGCAACATCTATGATTGCTTATTTTCACAGGTAGAGGATCATAATCAGATATACACTTAATTGTATGCCTGTCTCATTTATTTCCTTTCAGGTTTATGGGATGATCTTAACTTCATTCCTTTGGTTCTCCATCCACTTCAGCAGCAATCTGGAGCGGAAAGGCAAATACATCCTGCGAGAGAGGTAGAAACCCAATGCCTGGGCATCTCTGCCGGGTAGAGCCAGCTCTAGGCACAGGAAAATGTCTGAATTCACCCACAAATCACCTGCAAGGTATTACAGGGATCAGGGAGTGGGACATGTGTCACACGTTTCCCTTTCCTGCACTACCAGCTTTTGTGCATTTCTGAGCTGGTCAGAGCAGTCTGAGGAGAAATCCCACATCTTTGCCTCAAACAGACAAGGGCTGAGATATGCACCTGGGCTCAGAGATGCAGGTGTCCTTGCCAGGAGATATATGGGCTGTAGGTCCACAAGTAGGATACGAAGAGCACCCTAGGACAAAAATGGAGAGAAAAGACCAGCAAAAATCACAGTCATCTCAGCAGTTCCCTGTGACCCCCAAAGAATACACATACATGCAAAGTTTAAATCTGTAAGAGAACAGGAGTGATCTCCAGCCAGGTCTGCTGCCGCCCACCAACTCGAGTGGGTCCCAGAGGACCACATGACCTGAGAAGGACCTCAGATTCACCTTATATGTCCATGTCAGCAGCCTTAGCCTATGGAGTCAGACGTGTTGTGTTTGGGGCGGGGTTAACTTGAGTTTATATATGTTGTCTAATTTGAATAAAGTGAGATTTGCCTGATACACCACATTGGTGTGTGCGGTCTCTCTGGATTCTGCCTACAACAACTGGTGACCCAGGACGTGATAGTTTTGGGACAACGTGCTGGCTGTAGACAAATCCAGGACCTTAGTGGCAGCCCCGGAGAGCTGCTGTGCCCTGAATTAGGGTGCCTTTGCTGTAGCAGCCCCAGAGAGCTGCTGTGTGTGGCCACAGAGGAACCTGACCAAGAGGTCAGGAACAGCTGAGGAGCTGAATGTGGGTCGTCACGGAGAACTGGCCTGAGAGTCAGTGTCAGCCAAAGCTGAAGCATTGAAGACAGTGCCCGTTGGATGACCACGAGACTCTGATCGGTGAGTTGGGGTGAACATGGGAAATACCGAATCGGTAAAGAAGAGCACCTTGCTCAAAAGTTTTGAAAAAATAGCTTATATTACTGAGCAGACGATTGGTAAACAGGCATTAGAGCGACTTTTACTTTGGTGCGAGACCCGAGGACATTTAACCAATGACAGACACGCATATTGTATGGATACATGGGACAGAATAGGCGCAGTCTTGTGGGGATTAGCCCAGGCTGCTTCCAGAGACGTTTTGGCATTAGCCCCAACCTATAAACCTGTTAGAACAATGCTGTCCCGGCTACACGGGAATGTAGGAGCCGTGGGGGCTTGCGAAAGCCCACAGCCAAGAGAGAGATGGGGGGAGAAAATTTCTCCATGGAGCGGCCCCTACCCTGAGCGCCCACCTGAGCCCTCTGCACCACCAATAGTATCACCGTGCGACCGAGCCCCACCACTGCCCTATGAGTACCTAGGAGCTGGGACCGTCTCCGCGCCACCTCTGTGCTCGGAGCGGAGCCGCGGGACCGGCGCTGTGCCGTTTGCTGCCGTGTCCGCGCCGCTGACACCGCTCCTACTGCCCGCCACTGCGGAAAGAGAGGAGACGGGACCACAGCCGCTCCAGAATCAAAGCATCCCTGCGGAGCATGTCATCGCAAAAAGCACGGACATTCCACAACACCAAAGCGTGAGTGACTTTTTATTATATCCTGGGTCCTAAAAAGCGCGTGGAGAAGTGTTTTCTGTGGGAGCGCCGCGTGCCATGGCGGGCACAGAGAGGACCGCATGGCCGAGAGAACAAAGGATTGAAAACCCCGCGAAAATAGACGCCGCGGGGGGCGTACCCAGCCACGTGAGTGAAGAGGGCGCACTTTCAAACAAAGAGCCTGCACGTGCATCCCACCGCACAGCACCGGGACTTCCTCTCACCCTGGCTGCGCGGTGGGAGGAGGTCCACGCCGGAGGCGGACACAACTGTCACTCAAACATGGTCCCCACGCCTCCCGCCGCAGTGCTGGCTGA
>VWZD01007327.1:68650-80559 GCA_013396695.1 Sakesphorus luctuosus | reverse complement strand
AGCTCAGTTTAGCATTGACTCCTCACAACATAAAGAGCATTTCTGGAGAGAAGCCATCTCTAGTCTTCTTTTTTGACTCTTCAGGATTCTCGTAGAGAACGCATAAACCAATCTTTATTAACCAAAAAAAAAAGCCTCCATCACAGAGATGATGAAATCTTGTGCTTATGATTTGCCCTTCCATATGCTGCCATGATACAAGCCAATGTTTCTTGGCGCATCTGACACTTGTTCTTTTTCTCCTTGCTCCTAAATTATTTCAGCTTCACCTGTTCCTTTCTAAAATTAGCCCCAAATCATTTTTCATTTCTAGGCTTATGCCAACAGCAATAACTGTACCAACTGGTACCTCGGCCTGAGGTCAGTGGGCCACTCACTTCTGAAACAATGTGTTCTTAATGTCTTTGAATGGAATCAAATGTTTACAAAATTATGCCAGGGATTCAGAAAGAATGGAAATTTTTCCTGAGCAATATGCAATGTACAAACATATACTATCCTTTAATATATCTCAGAAACAAAATGATATATAATGTCATCTCCAAGGAAGTGCACAATCAAATAAAAACACAGAAAAGTGTAATTAGATTAAGCAGAAATGGTCTGACTCCAAAATCCTCTGTAAGACTCGAATTAAAAGTTGTTAACACTTTCAAGTCCACATCCAAGTGAAAATTGGAATATGTCACTGAAGATTTTTCCTCTTTTAAATTTTTTTATCATATTTAGCTCTTACTGACTCTAAAACCATCTATAAGCTTTACCTTGGCAATAACAATTTAGGACTTATACCCAAATTACTATTTAAAATTCAAGTTAAGGTTCATGTTTTATAACAATTAAATTCGTTTCTTCAGTAAGAAAGAAGACATACATGGCTTGCATGCTTCAAATTGAAAGTGAGAAAGTAAATCTTTTATTTACTCTTCTGGTATTTGTGAAGACCAGAGCATTCAGCATTTGTAACGTAGCTGTAGTTGGTTCATTTACACTTCCATTTTCAATTATATTTACTGGAAGAGTACAATTTTATGGTGTTTTTTTTTTAATGTCTACTCTTTTATACAGCATTGAGGGGTAGGAGGCAGTTCCTGCAGGTCCCTATGAGCTGGGGAGCGAGAAAGAGGTCTGTTCATTCAGAGAGACACGAGGCGAAAATATTTATTGAGCAATCACAAGGCTTTTATAAGATTCTGAGGAGAAGGTGCTGGAACTTGGAAAGGATTGGGTAAGGGCTCAGGGGAAGGGAGTGACTTAGGTACTCAGCTAGCCAACAGGGGAAATGGAAGGATCAAACCCAATAGAAACCAATGGATTGGGGATAGATGGGTGAGATAACCAATGGGGTTAGGACAGAGGCNAATCTTTTATTTACTCTTCTGGTATTTGTGAAGACCAGAGCATTCAGCATTTGTAACGTAGCTGTAGTTGGTTCATTTACACTTCCATTTTCAATTATATTTACTGGAAGAGTACAATTTTATGGTGTTTTTTTTTTAATGTCTACTCTTTTATACAGCATTGAGGGGTAGGAGGCAGTTCCTGCAGGTCCCTATGAGCTGGGGAGCGAGAAAGAGGTCTGTTCATTCAGAGAGACACGAGGCGAAAATATTTATTGAGCAATCACAAGGCTTTTATAAGATTCTGAGGAGAAGGTGCTGGAACTTGGAAAGGATTGGGTAAGGGCTCAGGGGAAGGGAGTGACTTAGGTACTCAGCTAGCCAACAGGGGAAATGGAAGGATCAAACCCAATAGAAACCAATGGATTGGGGATAGATGGGTGAGATAACCAATGGGGTTAGGACAGAGGCAGGGCTGGCTAGGTGGGCAGGACGAACACAGCACCATCCAGGGAACACGTGTGGCTGCTGCATGCAGGGAAGGAGAGCTGGCGACAGACTGGGCCACAGCTACATGGGAAATAAAACGAAGGGTGAGAACTGCACATGGGGATAACAGTAAAACTCTCTGAACCAAGAACCACACAGTAAAACACATAACTTTCAGACTCCCTCAACCAAATCTTTCATATATGCAGTTGGTACAATCTGGGCTGTTCTTCAGTGCCATCCTTCTTGTGGAGTTCATTTTAGCGTTCTCCCACATGCTTTCTTCTCAAGACCTGTTTTCCCAACAGGTTGTTGTTACTTCACATTTGCAAAACACTTCTTTCCTGATCTGATTTTCAGTAGTATGAGGTGCTGGCTTCTGAACCGTTCATTAACGGTCTTTAATTCAGATTTCCTACGTCCTTACGTGGTTAATTGAGAGCTGAACACATCTTAAAACCTGCACTAAGTCTTATTAACTTAAAGTTACAAAAATAATTCAATTTCCATTAATCATTTATGATCCAATATGACTAACAGACCAGCCATGATTCAAAATGTCTATGACCTTAAGATAGTTCCTAATGCAAAAGCCCTAATCAGCCCCAACAAACAACTATCAGTAGACAAGATGAATAAGAATCCCTTCTTTATTAATACCAAGCTTTATATTTTAAAAAGAACGGATTATTAGAGTTTTCCATATGCTTCATTTTATGGACTGGCTAAGCTATTAGTGAAAAAGTATCCCTACGGGCTCTGAAGAACTGAGAAAATGCAGTGGTGAAAACCATGTCTTTGTTTAAAAAAAAAAAAAAAGAAAAAAAGAAAAAATTCATAGCAAAACTTCATTATATTCCAATCCATATTCTACAAGGACAACTTGAAAAATATGAGCATCATTACAAGTAATACTGCTGGTATTACTCTGCAGGGGAAAACAAAACACAAACTCCACAGAACCATGTTTTGCGTGCACATAAGTGTTCAGCCTCCTTGTATATAGCCACAGTAAATCAAAGCAGACTTTTGTGTAGACTGTGTTAGGAAGGGAAAGGAAGGAGAACTAAATTTGATGTCATGCTTACTTCTGTATTTTTAGTTGGGGTTTGGATTGAAGATTTTTTAAATGATATTGAAGCAAAATTAAAAAAGGCAAGAAGTCATATGCAGGATCACTAATCAAACACAGCCCAGATAATGTGCACCATATCTTTCTCAATGGGTAGTAATTACTATAACATTAGCTTTGCAGTGTTTAAACAACCATTTCATTATATTTTTTCTACACTGATTAAATTTTCTCAGCATTTATAATGCATCATTACATCTGCTTCGTGCACAGATAATGCACAGCATAGCTGCTCATTAAAACGTCACTGCTGTCCTTCATAATTATAAATAAATCTAATTTGAATGATTTGCACGAAGTTTTAAAAAGAATTGTTAGTTCTTTATTAACACCATATCTTAGGTGTGAAGTGACTAGACTTTCTACTTGCCAAAATCAGGGGTTTTTTTCTGTTTCAAGGCCTCAGGGAACTACACATGCTAGAGGTAAATCATAGTAAGCTCTAGACATGAATACTGCTGTACTACATTGGCCCAGAGCCAAGCATGGTATGAGCACATGACCTGACTGCCATTCTCCTTGTTGCCATGGCATTTTTTTCTCATGGATGCTGTAACAGAAAAAAATTTAAATGTTGGTTTTATGTGCATAATAATCTTCAGGGTTATGAGAATACTTCAGAGAACAATTAGGGAAATCACCTGTTGAAACTGTCTCAAGACAAATTTTGTATTCTCTCCAGCAAAAAGCTACACTGACTATTAAACCAAGTGTTACGCTGGCTGAAATATTTGAGTCTTTTTTGGTGTTTTAAACTAAGACATGAAAAAGCCTAGCTTATTTCTTTAAACCATTGTGAAACAGACAAATATTTTTAATTATTGACCTTGATTTCATCATTACATGCAAGATTTTACCAAGGAAAAACAGATATTTCTCTTGATCATTTATGATATCTTTTTTTTTATTATTTATCTTTTCAACATGTCTTACTTTAGATGTGTATGAATGTTACATCTTCTGTTTGTACAACATAATTTGCAGCCAGAGATGGCAGGTCTGGACGTCCCGAGGACTGTGGCTCCCAAATACATTGACAGCCATTAATTGACAGGATGGCTTCAAACACACTCCACACACAATGGTGACGAAGGCATAAAAAGCAACTTATTGAGGGTTTATAGGACTCTGAGGGGAAGGTTCCAGAACTGGGACGGGATTGGTTGGAGTGCGTAACCAGAGTAACGAGGGAGCCTGACTGTAGCCAGGGTAAGGTGGGAAAACTGGGCAATGAGGGGACAGGGTTCAGGGTGAAGGTGGAAAAACACTCTGAGGGGGAAGAAGACAACATGGAGGACAAACTGGGGAAAGGCTATTAGGGAGAAAATGAGGGGAGGGGTAACAGAGAACTTTTATAACCAAAAACTGTACAATAAATGCAACTTAAACTAAACTTCCACATCATCAGTCTTGGAATTGAGGGTTTTGAGTCCTGATTTCTCCACTTCACCATCGTCTTCATAGATCCACTTGCAATTTTATTGCTTCCAGGTTTCATACACAATACATAATTGCTGATTATCAGAAATGTGAAACTTCATTCCAATTCAGAAAGCATCATGAATTTTGAGAGGAAACCAAACCTTTTGTGACCAGGCTGAAAGTACTCTTCTGGCTGACATAAGAATGAAATACCTATTTTCTTTCATGTCTCCAACAGAAAGTTATAAATCTTGATAAACAAGAAGATTCAATCAAAGCCAAGTTCTACTATCAGTGACATTGGCATAAATATAAAGTAGGGAGTTAAGATCGTAGCATTCAAGATGGAGATTTACCCTGACATGTTTAATA
The DNA here is from genome assembly GCA_013396695.1 of Sakesphorus luctuosus. Lineage (NCBI taxonomy): Eukaryota > Metazoa > Chordata > Aves > Passeriformes > Thamnophilidae > Sakesphorus > Sakesphorus luctuosus. The sequence goes on along the minus strand of VWZD01007327.1, from coordinate 75,804 downwards.
TTTCTGTTATTTTAATTAGAATAAATGCAAAAATGGACTTCTGAAGGAGATGTTAAATTGATTTCCTTTCTAATGCCTTCTCTTTAATTATTTTACTTCTACAGTGATCCAAATTTATCACATAGTTACTATCACTGTTCAGGTCAAATACTCCATTACAGAATCCAAATACTGAATGATATCAGTATAGATGTGCAAACATGTGGTCACTGCCAAGGAATCATCTTATGTCATAAAACAGTAATAAAAATATATTTGAGACTCATTTAAAAGAATACTATGTGCCAAATCAGTTGTGGCTAATGATGAACGTTTGCACTGGAAAGTATCTTCTTTCTTTCACAAAAGCATATTTGTTTTGGTTTGACAAAAGTCTCCACAGCCTACTTTCCTTCTGTGTGCAAGCTGATCTGTGCTGAACAGGCTTGTTTCTGCTTGCTCTAATCACTTGACATTGGGAAAAGAAAAGGTATCTTCTATTCTTGCTATCGACAGATATTTTTTTCTCTTAGAGGAAATCAAAGATTTTATCTGCTGAGTAACATATAACTCATCCTCTGTCTTTTCCTCAAAGAGAATGTCTGTCTGAAAATTTTTCTTTGATGGGAATTAAATAACACCAACATATTATTAGATATACCCAGTCTATACTATCTAGATAGCAATAGCAGTTTTATATTGGACACGAAAGCCCAGCATCTGTTTCAGTTTTATGGGCATGCTGCTAGTCATTACTCCTCAGCAATAGTTGTCTCAAAAAGGTTACTCCTCTATCCTCACCCATCTCTCTCTGAAGGCAGAAGTTCCTGAAGTCCTTCTCCTGTGTTTATACATAACTATTTTAAAAGAAAGCACTGACCTGTGAGCAATGGAGTAAATACTCCTTTCCCTGTTCCTCCTTAGAGAGGTCACACTATCTGAAGTTTGCCAAATGAGCTAAATAAAAAGAATATATCAAATCTTCATTCGTGAATCCTAGCCATGATGATAACAATGATTAAAAAAATCAGATGTTTGTAAAGAAACAGCCTTTCAATAGCTTAACACACCAGAAAAAAACTGGGGAAAGGCAAGGAAAACACCAGAGAATAATAGAACCATTCTGTAGTCCCCGAAGGACATAAGCTTTTAAGATCCTTAGAAGTTTCTCTCTTGAAGAGAACAGCCTTCTTCAGAAAGCTTTACTCCCCGGTACCTTTAGCGGCCATGAAAATCAGAGGCAGGAAGCAAGAGTCTTTAGGGCCAAGCAAACCACAGGACTTTCATCTTTCAGATCATGAGACCAGATCCTTCAGAGGTGAACAACACCACTCTCCAGACAATACTACCCTTTCTTTCTCTATAAACAAAAGGAGTAACAGTGCCACAGAGCTGATCTAAAATCTTCAATGGGGCTAATTATTATAGTTTCACTTTCTTTTCCCTTGAAACCATTTTATTTCATTTTAGACTCAGAACACCCACACATCATGTCAGAGATTAACAGGTTCTTTTCCACACAGACTGATTCTGTGACCTTAGGCAGGGCAGGAAAGGCAGGGGTGTATTTATCTCTAAACGAGGATATATGCTCACTGTACCACAGGTTCTTGCTTTAAACTGAGAGGAATTGTAGATAAGCACTCTTTTTCCATTGGTAACACTAATTAACACTAATATCTCCTGCTCTCAGTAAAGCTATTGGTCCAAACCAGTGACAGGCTCTTCTTTCTTCCTCACTTTTTTTTTTTTAAAATCTTCACAGAGCAAATGGAAAGAAAATAGGCAAATGACCTGGATAAAAGCTAAATAAGAAGGAATCAAAACTACAGTAAGAAGATCAGTCAAGATATTAAGCAGCTTTTAAATTGAACCCAATGAAAGATATTCGGTACAAGTAAACGTAGTATTTTGGATGCAAGGTTATTTTCTAACACAATTTTTGGTGAAAATCATCCCTGCTCAACAGCAACCAGTGTTTTATTGGATGAATGACTAAAGAATAGTGCCTTCATTACTCCAAGCAATATCCTGAGCTGGGCAAAACTTCGCAAGATATGTACATATCTTGCATATCATACAATTTATATACGGGCATATAAAATTAACGCTAAATACTTATTTTCTCTCTTCTTCACTACCTTTGCCTGTAAACTAAGTCAGTTACTTTTGCTGATCACACTTTGGCATAACTAGCTGTTAAAGATCCTTAACAGCTGGTGCACTGTAGTATTTTTTATTCACTTGCAGATATCCTGCAGTTGCTACACTGACTTGCAAAACTTCAGGGATAAAAAGGAAATTGCAGATGAATGGACAAATCAACAGACTCCATTCTCAAATTCGAGGCCAAATAGTAGGACATGAAGAACAACAACAGCTGAAATTCATAGAGTTTTATTTAAGGTGCAGTTGGTAAATATCATAAACATCTCAGTTAAGAAGTACAAGCAGTAGAAGTTCAGTTAAAGATAAGTCTCAGTGCATTTAGCTCTGCTTTTTTCACATATCTGTTATCCCCACATTAGGTCTTCCTGTGAAGTCCTTCCTTAATGCAATTGCATCCACTGATCATGGAAACATCCCAAAGCTTCCTGGTTCTTTTGCCATTACCAACAAAACTCTTATTCTATTCTGCCTACCTTTACTACTCTTAGACTAACTATCATTTCCTAATTGGAAAAAAAAAAAGACAAAAACAAACAAACCAACAAACCCACACCACCAAAAAACCCAACAACTTTCTGTTGCTTTTCTACATTTATCACTACTGGACTCCACATATTTGACAATAAGAGATCCTACTGCACACTGTGGCCTCCTCAGTTAAGGCCGCTATCTAGAGAACACAAATAGGGATAAATTAAAGTAGCAAAAGAGTTCATATTTAGCACAAAGCTTTCTGAAAAAAACTCTTTAGAGTAACAGTGCTTTTAGGATACACAAACAAGGAAAAAATCACCGGATAACGAACTAATGAATTCTCCATTAGAATGCAATTCTAATTAAATCATTACTTTGGTATTGAAACAAAAGTTTTCTTTAATGTATATAATGTGGAGTTACCTAATGCTGAAGGTCAGTGATTGGCCTTAAGAAAAAAAACTTTTAAATGCAATTTATCCAAATCATTCTTTTGTGGATAAAAAGTAGAACAGCTTTCAACAGAATTTTGTCTCTACATAGGTGTTTTTGTACAAAATTGCTTCCATTTTCTACCTATTTTCCTCATGGTTTTCATTTTGTATAAATATAACATTATGATTTCTGTAAGTTAGGTAGGCCAAGAAGCCTACACCATTTGTGCAAAGACATCAGCTTTGCTTAACTGAGTAGAATTTTAGTGGAGTTTAGCCCATTAGTGAAGAGTTCAAGGGCTGTACTGTGAGGGTGAACAAACACTGGAACAGATTGCCCAGAGAAGTTGTGGAGTCTCACCTGAGATATTCAAGAACTGTCTGGACACAATCCTGTGCCATGTGCTCTGGGGTGATCCTGCTTGAGCAGGAAGGTTGGATCAGATGCCCCACTGAGGTGCCTTCCAACCTGACCCATCCTGTGATTCTGTGAAGGGTGTGGGTGTAGATGTGTGTGTGACCTACACATGATCTATATATGGAAAGATGTCTTTTACCATTCCAAACATTTTCACTCCAGTGAAAGGAAAAAAGTTAACAATAATCACTATTTGGCATGTTGACAATAGAGCCAGGTATCCTGCACAAGCAAAGCAGCCAGTAGACACCAACACAATGAGCACTGCCACATTTGTGGAATGACATCCTCTGCTGCTCTTGTTTTCCTTTCCAGTCTGGAAGCAGCAGGAGTGCCCCCATGTGCTTTGCTCCCATCTCCGACATAGCCATGGCCCAGCCAGGTGCAACCTCTTGAATGCTTTGGCCAGTAAAATTCAACTCTCATTCAGTTTCAAAAAGATTCATTTCTGAGTCAAGCTTAACCAAGAAAACTGAAGACTTAATGAAATAAAAACTTAGGCCAGTCAACAATAGACTCAGGTCAGATAAGGCTGCCTCATGGAGGATCAGCAGGTGCATCTATAAAGACCTCATCTCTACTTGCAGTGTGCTCTTTGACGTTAGGCTAGAAAATAATTTAAAAAATTTTAAAAAGTAAAATGAATGTTTTGTTATTATTCAGTTCTGCTAAGGAGAACAGAAATAAAAATAGAATTTAGGGCAGAAACAGCAGCACATTTCGGCAGCAAGCATAGCAAGCATACTCATTTCTTTCTGAAAGACAACACTGTCTGTCAAGATCTATCCCATAAAGGGTTTCATATTCTTTGGTTCCACTTACTCACATTCATGCTGAAAAGATCAGAAATTGTTTTCTAGTGGCTCAGAGCCAGAGATTATTCTTTCTATCCAGGTTGCAGTAAGAATGAAAAAGATTATCAAGCCTAACAAGACAATAAAGAAAGAGCGGTTTAAAGAGGAAACATGAAAAGAAATGTGTATGAAAACTGAAAAGAAATATGGGTAGAGGGAGTATTCACAATGCAATTAGACACAATCTACCAAAGAAGCTCAACAGGAGCAGGAAAAATTAGCTCAGTATAATGAGCTGCATTCATAGCAATTCCCACAGGTAGATGTCAGGAAATAAACAACTTTGCTCTGATACACCATTTTAAATGTTACCACTCCAAAAGCATTTTCCTGTGAAAATTTCCAGACAAATTTCAGATACTACTTCTAAAAATTCAATGCTACCCATGGGACAGAACTTGTATCATGATCAGCAAAGCATTCCATCAATTAGTTCTTCTATGTCCAGACTCTCTCTCATCTCTGCATGAGAAAGCAGCAATCACTGGCTTGTGCTAAGCTTGACTGTCTGTGCTTGGTTGCAACTTAGGTGTAGAAGTCTGCAGGCATTCTGCAACACATACTGACTTCAGGTGGAAGTAACACTGAACATCAGAATTTTAGGTGACATCCCCAGCACTACCAAAGAGTAAGTAATAGCAGGAAGACAAAATTCAGAATTTTGTGAGCCAGATTTGGCACCACACACTTTGATGAGGATCATTCACATCTGTCTGACACCACTTTTCCTGTAGGAAAAGGATGGCTGCTACCAGTGTACAAGTAATGCATTCCTATAATATCTGTGACTGGGGAATGAAGACCTTGTTCACTCAGTGTTTGTGAATTCCTGTATTTTAAGTGAAGAAATAAAGCAGCCAGAGTTACTTAGTAGTACAGCCATTAATAGTTCTATTACATAAAAGGGAATCCTCAAGTACTTGGAAACAGTTTGGATTGGATGTTATCTTAGATCAAAGAGAGTGATGCTGGAAAATCCCTTTTTCAAATAGAAAGTCACTCAACTGCTCAATTAAATTGAATTCTATTGCCTCATTCCTGAAGTTGGACTGAGTTCCACTGGAGCTTCACTGGAACACACTATAAAATCAAGACTAAGAGCTATTCAGTTTCACACATACCTCAAAATACCAGCAAAAAATCACTGAAGTCTTTATGCTGTGGATTCTCCCTGTTTCTAAATAAAAGAATGTATGTAATCTTCTCTACCTGTCATAAGGATTCAGCAACCATATCCACAAGCATCTCAAATTCAGTTACATTCCTTTTCTATCCTCTGTACTGTCTTTAAAAAATATACACCCTAAAATTTATTTATTAACAGCAATGGACCGAAACTAGAAACATTCAAAAAAATTTCAATAAAAATTCTGTGGGCCATATAGACACTAGATGTACTAGAATATGATAGATTAATTTCTTTACTTCCATTTATCACATTTTCATCTTCATCCATATTTACAGAAGTTCCAGGTGTACATTTTCCTTTGAAGCCTTATGGTATGGAAAAAGCATGAGGTTTTATGACTGGTACTCTTTCCAAGTTAGGCCATTTGTTTTCAGCTGAACATGGTACAATTTATATTCATTTCCCTTCTTCTTTCTCGGTCTCATGAGAGGGGAAAATTTCTTCTTGAAAATTTACATCTGACCACTCTGACAGCTGCTCTCACAGAGGTTTTGCAAACAAGAACTACAATCTTTTCTGGTTATTGAAAAAGTACATTAGTTTTCACATTACCTAAAGCAATGCCTCTCTATATTTTAAAAGAGTTGAAACTATATGGGGAACCTTTGGGTCCTGGTCAATGGCAAGCTGAATCTGAGTCAGCAGCACCCTGGCAGCCAGGAGAGCCAACCATGTCCTGGGGGGCATCAGGCAAAGCATCACTAGCTGGGCAAGGGAGGGGATTGTCCCGCTCTGCTCTGCACTGGGGCAGCCTCACATTGGATATGGTGTGCAGCATTGGGCAGCACAATATAAGAAGAGTACAGAGTTATTAGAAAGTGTCCAAAGGAGAGCTAAGAAGATAGTGAAGAGTCTGGAGGGGAAGCTGTAAGAGGAAAGGATGAGCTCCTTTGCTTTGTTCAGCCTGGAGTAGAGGAGACTGAGGGGAGACGTCATTGCAGTCTGCAACTTCCTCATGAGGGGCAGGCACTGATCTCTTCTCTGTGACAACCAGTGACAGGACCCAAAGAAGTGGCCTGAAATTGTGTCAGGGGAGGGTTGGGTTGGATATTAGGAAAAGGTTCTTCATGCAGAGTGTGGTTGGGCACTAACAGGCTCCCCACGGAAGAGGTCACAGCCCCAAGCCTGACAGAGTTCAAGAAGCATCTGGACAACACTCTCAGGCACACTGTGTGACTCTTAGGGCTGTCCTGTGTGGGGCACCAGGAGATGGACTCAGTGATCCTTGCGGGTTCCTTCTAACTCAGGATATTCTGATTCTATTCTTTGGTGTGTGACATGTAAGAAAAAAAATGGAAAACTCATAACAAATTACTAACAGCATTTGAAAGTACATAAATTCAATATAAATTCTGAATTTGTCCACGGGGTTAATTTTCTTTCCTGTATAACATGATCTAGAAGGTAGAACATTTTATCCCATTGAATTTTTTTTTCCTGGAGATTTTTTTTACAGTCCTGTATACCTTTGTAGATTTCTTTAAAGATAATAGTTGAATATTTAAATCTTAGCGGAGACATAGATGTGCAATATTAGAATCTTAAAATCTAAAACTTGAGGATACATTCACATAGTTCTGAACAGAACTGAATGAAAAACTATGAAAGAAAAACCAAAGGAAAACTGGGGAGGGGGG
>VWZD01007327.1:46938-68618 GCA_013396695.1 Sakesphorus luctuosus | reverse complement strand
AGGTGAGAAATAAATTTAAAAAATGGAAGAGTTGTTTGTTGTTTGGTTTTTTTTTTATTTAAAGAGACCCATTTCAATACAGTCTTGCCACCATGTTGGAAGTTCACAGATCACCTTCTTTTACCTGTTTTTGTGTCCTGAATGTTGCTATGTAGACTTTCTCCTCAAATTCATCTCTGTACTGTAGAGGTGGTACCATACAACCTGTTCCCACTTTTCCTCTAGTTCTTCTTGAGCATGTCCACCCTTTTTTGCTGGACTCCAGCAGTGTTTCTGTCCCCACTCCAGATCAGCATCTGTCAGAAGAACTCATCACAGCACAACAAAAGGTGGACAAAAGGGGCAAGAAATAACCTTGCCACAAGATGAACTGGAGTGCAGGTTCTTAAAAAGGTTGTAATTTGGGGATTTCACTTGGGTGTAGCCTCCTAGACTTCTGGTACATGTCTATCACTCACTGCTTACTCAAGTGACGATGAAAGTGTTGATGATTGTTCTAGAATGAATTTCTCTATATGCATAACTCGAACTTGGGAAAGCCTCAAACTATTAAAAATTTCAGCATTGACATGACTGAAATAATGTCACAAGCTATGGCAGGTCTGTATGGAAATGATTTGCTTATTAAGGAGATAGCTCTGTTTATGAGCTGCAAAATGTTTGAATCAGATGTTTGTTGTTCAAATCTGCTACTTCTGGCAAGACTTTTAAATATCACCTCAGGGAGCAGTTCTGGACAAGCAGAGGAATTGTCTATAAAGTTTACAAGAAGTCATTCTTTAAACACATCCTATGCCATACTTGATCATTTTTTATATTTACAGTAATGCACAGCTTCCTCTCTGTGGGCCTTGCCTCATGAGGCCAGAAATTTGTCAGATCTTCATGGATCCTTTTCCACTTGATCTTCTCTTGTAAACTGGGACGGGGAAGTCTCAGGTATTTTGGACAGCAGAACACAAATTCATTGGAGGTCTGCTCCCTTTTCATATTGCTGGCAGAGTATATAAACAAAACAAAGCAAAAGTAGGTTTGCTCATTTTTACATTCATTTACAGAACACAGTGTGGAAGGAACTAACAACAACTGGGAATTCCCTTCTGTAAGCAATGAGTCAGTCACGGGTGACACCAGACTCAGCAATGATCAACATGAGCAAATGTCAGACCTAGGGTAGAACTTAGTCACTGGATTCCTTAATCTGTGCACCTCAAATGTACCCCACTTCATATGTTAGAGTGTTTTATTTCCCAAAAGAGCAAGTCCTAGCAGCTCAGGGACCATCTCGCTGGTCAGGAGAAACCTTAAAAAATCTCTGAGGCAAGTTGTGTGATTCAAAGTGAACGAGTAAAGAGTGCTATTTATCTACACAAATGGCAAAATCAAAGCTTTAAGAACACACACAAAGAGAATTTCTTTACTGTTCACATCCCAGATTTCACAGCCATGTGATGAAGCACCTGCTATGAAATAAGATTCTGCCCTGGACAGACTCCAGGCTCTAAAACAGGTGCTAATGGCAGTAACTGAGTCACAGTGGAAATCTTAGGTCTTGCAGGGTAGTGATAAAACAGAAAATGAGAAAACAAAACAAAAATAATACACTAAGAAAGTATATAATTTATCAGAACTTTACAAACTTTATCAGAAAAACAGCTTACAACAGGTTCAAATAGCAACACTTAGGTCACTGACACCATATACCACTTGTTCTATTGGAAATTAGAGGTTAAAATGAGGTGATTGATTAAGCATCTTATTGTTCCTTATTCCAATATCACACTGGGTTATGGCATTCTCCTGTCTCACCCTAATCTGCCTTTATGTCACAATCTTTCTTTGATTATTCATATCTGCCACCGAAACATGTGAAACCTTGGGAGAAAGTGTACAATCTGGGAATGTAAAATCCACTGAACAGTACCAGGAATGTAGCACTTGAACACACAGACTCACGTAGACACATTATTAGTTTTTCTGTAAATGAATTACTGCAGAATGATTGTGCATGTGCCTCTGTGTGTGTGTGTGTGATCTTTCAAGGGTAAAATGCCAATGCTGAATTTGTACAGAAATTCACCCAGGTGCCCAGGTCTTCACTCTGAACCATCCAAATTAACAGAAGTCTTCTCACTGACTTCCGTGATATGAAGGTATATTGTAATATCTGAAGCTTCACAGACACATGCAAGAAATGCCCCAGGGAAGTATCAGAAAACCAATTTAATAAATCACCATATCCCTCAAGTAAAATAACTGCTAAATTATCAAATGAGTTTCAAAGCACCCCTATAAAAATCTGATTTTGGAACAGCCTCCTTAAATTGGTCATTCCTCACCCAGCAACTACATTCATAACTCTGCATCATCCATGAGGCTAAGACTGATAAATATACTGAAAAGGTCATGTCATGCAGCAGTTGCTAAAGGCCACTAGTAATAAGTCATGCAGGAAAAATTTACTCACTGATCTTAAAACTCCTGCAGAAAGGCAAAATTGTTTGCAGGAACAGGAGATGCCCCTGTCTAGCTAACACATTCAGTACCTTCCATTTTCAAGTCTGCTACTGTGGTGCATTTGGTATATTTTCCTCATTGAGTTAGGACTTTTAAAACTGTAGAAGAAAAGAGGATGTGACTTTGCACAAGTCCATTTTAGCATTATAATTACCTGGCTTTTCCAAATATAAGATGTTTATAAGGTTTCAGTGACACAATTTCCAGAGACTGTCACGGTATTCTCAGCTTTGGGATATCACAAATAGCATGAAGTCTGTTTATCAACCCTTTTCATTTATCTGTTATATCATTGCAACCCTATTGCAGCACATGCAATGACAGAGACACAACAGAAACTGTTTTTCTTCTCTGTTTTTTCCCCTTCTGTACTACATAATAAAACCAGAGATATACATGTAAGGGTTAACTCCAGAAATGCATGCAATAAATGCTCTATGGGGTTTTTGGGTGTTGTTTTGGGGGTTTTGTTTTGTTGTGGGTTTTTTTGTCTCTTCCAACAGGCCTGGATATTGGAAACTCATCTTGGACACAGACTATCTTTTTGCCACAGAAAGCATATTTAGAAACAAAGTATATGGAACATCAGCTTATCTCACAAGATAAAATTATGTGAATATTTGCTTTGGCAGAACTCACAGGGAAATTATTACTGTTTTGTAGGAAATTTTTAGAGATAAAATAAGATTTGGCTCATCAAAAAAAGTAAACTAAACTTCAACAGAAAGCAACCAAGGAAATTAAGTTTCTTTATTAGTATTTTTTTGCTGTTGTTTCTCCACTTAGTGGCACAAATCATTTCAAATTATAACCAGTAGTTGAGCTAAAAGAAATCTTCTGATAAGGAGCAGCTTTACCAGAAATATATTCTGCTGCTATAAACTTTCAAATGCAAATGACACAAGATACGAGTATCTGGCTACAGTAGTGCCCCAGGTGATGTCCTTGTTTCAATCATTTTCATGTGCACTATTGCTGTGACAGCACGGAAAGAGACTGCGTCAAGATGTTTAGGGCTAGTGCTTTGGAGCTGCAGTTCATCCCCTGAAAGTCTTGATGCGCATACAATCTCCATTTGAGCATAGAAAAGAGTTGACTTCAGGTTGTGTGAGGGTTGGTCCAGATTTGTCTCTCACCCAGTCCTTGACCAGGCCTTGACTGGAAAGCAATCAGCTTCTGTGCAAAGCACAGCCGATGAATGCTGCACTGAAGCTTCATCCTGCTGGGACATCAGGACATTCTCAACCAGACTAAAGGACAAGGAGGGTGCTTTAGGAGGAGGCTTTTTTCCCATTAGACAGGAGAGTGAAGAAAACAAGCTTAGTGGAGAGTAGGACACTTCAAAGAAAGATGTACTGACAGTAAGTTTCAGGCATTTGCAACAGTATTAGACAGGTGCTGTTCTGTACATATTCAACAGATGTTTCATATAAAAGAATTTATTCTGCTACCAGTATTTGCCAAGGAGAAACATACTTTAAAAAACTATGCTCAGAAGCAAAAGGGAATTTGCAAGTGAGCAAGTTAAACCAGGCCATTTGGCTGAAGAACCATTCAGTAATTGAACAGGTATTTCTTGGCCTTTATTCTGCCATCTTGCATTAACTGGAGAAGAGTCAGACCTCTCTTTTGGCCCAAATAAGGGTTTCATCTAGGGCTGGAGTCATACATAACATTTCTGCCTCCACCACTTAAAGCCAAATGTGTCTATTCTTGGGCAGAGCTGACAAGGAAGTAGTGCAGAAGATACAATACTTCAAATTTTCCAGGGGTTTTTTGTTTGTGTGTTTATTTGTTGGGTTGGTTGGTTGGTTGGTTTGGGTCAGTTGGAGTTTAATAGTGAATACAATTGTATTTTCACTTGCAGTAACACCTGCAAGTTTGGAAATTGCAAGGTTGAAGGGCTGGCTGCTCCAAAAATTTAAGCAAAACTAGGAATCCCCAGCAAGTTGTTCCAGCTTATAATGGGTGAAAATGTTTTAAACACCTATAATTCCAGCTGCCTGTGTAATTTTTTTTCATAAGCAGAAGCAGGCCAGATGTAGCTTGCTATTTTCTAACCACTTAATGCAAGCGTCTGAAAGACCCATCTTCTCTGTAAGATTAACTGGCCAGCCAACAATGCCCTCTAATATAAAGCTTCTGCTCAGCAAGAGATGCCACAGCCAGGACTACCCCTAGGTTCTCTTTCGATTTCTCTTTACTCCAGTTACCTTGTAAATTTAATAGACATTTCAGGTCTATTTATACAGAAACTAGATTGTTAGTCATGTGGAAGCTGTGTTCACATCACTTAAACCTAACTGGCAACATTAAAATCATTGACATGAGGAACATTACATTCTGACTTCCTATGGCACTCTAAGTGCAAAAAATCTGGACATTAGCCTCTGGAAAGAACACAACCCAAAATGTACCAAAGAAACTAAAATCATGTCACCCTCCCTTCAAAGCTCAAAATTTATCTAGTGATTATTAAGTCAGCCTAAAAACAAAGGCACAGCCATGAAATGTCAAACAAGTACTTTTTTCTAAGTTTTGTATTCTGAACACCACTGTACAACAATACCCAGAATAAATGCAAAAGCTGGAAGGGGTGACTGAGGTGACAGGATAAAAGCACACCTCCATTACAATTTTTCTGTTTAGTAGAGTATTAATGAAATACAGTAGCCTTTTCTCTTGCAGACAGTAAGGATTTGTGCTGATTACAGGCTGGTTTTCGCTCTGACTGCTGGTTTTCGTTCTAGTTGCAAAGAAGTACTTCAGCTGCCACCTCCTGGATAATTAAGTCTACTGCACTGCACCAGACTTCCCCATCTGCCTTCCTCAGTCTTCTAAATACAGACGAAACAGGTTCTCCTTTAACTGTACTCTTATCCTAATCCAAACAGTTACTTTTCTTCCTGTATTTTTCAGCAGTAGAAAAGACTGGCAAACAACACTATTTTCAGCCTTGATCTCAAGTTTGAATGCAGGAGACCAGAAAAAACTAGGAATTTGGATGCAATATAGAAGGAAAGTGATGGGTCCAGTGGAGGATGGGACAGGTACTGTAGAACCCCAATAAGACGACAGCTCTGAACTAGGGGGATCTCTGCTCTAGCAAGTTCTCCAAGTCCTATGAAGTCTAGCCTTCATAAGGAAGATAAAAGGAGAATTTTACCAACATGATGAGGTAAAAATGGTCATTAAATAACAGGTTAAATACAGGTTTGTGCTGAGGAAGAGAAGAATATTTACATATGTGTTTTTTAATTAGATTACTGTCATGACATCAGCTTCCAGATAAACCAGTGTAAGTTAGTGATGGGTGATATCTTAACAATGGTAAGAAAAAAGTGAATGTCTTTGGATGACCAGTGCGTTACAGCACAGAAGCTGTAATTTGAAATTCTGCCTCCTGTTTACATGGGGCTATGTCCTTAAAGTCAATGGAAAGGAAGAGTATTTTGGGCCTCTTTGAATAGGAATTGTAAGGTGGCTGCATCTACCTATCTATCTGCTGCAATGCCCAAACTGAACCACACAGAAAATATTTATGATAAACACAGGTATTTCAACACTGGTGATTCAGACTAAAACTAATAGGATTCTATTCATAAAACTGAAATAAACAGAAAAAAGCCGACCCTGGACATGTGAGCTATTATGTCTCAAGGCACCCTTGTACTGCAAACATCAACAGAACATGACAACAGATCTCCCTACATATTAGCCCCATTTGACTCTCTAGGACAAGGCTTGAGTCATAGTTGAACACTTGACCTAAAGAAAATGTCACACTTAGTTAAAAACAGGTTCATAGAGAGTGGAAAGTCACAGGTAACTACCGATAATAACTACAGCCATCAGTAGTACATGGTATCTCCTCAATACAAGTCTTCAGCCGCTTGGGGTATTCTGACACTGTGAAACTAAAGTATCACATACTCAGGAAATTTGAGTGGCTCAAAGCCACGGCTGCATCCTTGATTCAAAACCCCTGTTCATGGCTGAGAAGGCCAGAGAAGCAGAGCAGTAGACTTAATCCCAGGGTTTATAAAAAAGCAGCACTATTTCATTGTACCATCACATATACTTGCAGCCAAGCAAGGCAAGGCTTACATAAAAACAGCATACTACAACAAAAATTCCTGTACATTTGAAATTTCCCTTTTACTCTCATAATCTCCCTGCAAAATTTTCAGTTGCTGTGTTTTTGTTCTCGTCTGAATTATGATACTGACTTATCCAGTGCTCTGCATCAGTGTTTGTCTCTGTACAAGAGGCTAGGGATTTCTGGCCTAAAAGCATAAAGAGTGTTAAAATACTAATGCTCCCTCCTGAAATTCCTAGTAACTTAGACAATAAAATGGGAAAATCAGCATCCAACAATTAGCATCAGATGGGGAAATTAACAAACCAACACATTAAGAATCAGAAAAGTGGGCTTAGGAGGTTTATCTGAGCAAAGTTCAGTCACTTACACTAATAGCACATGCTTTGAGGTTTATAACACTGAATATCACTCCTTCATTCCCATCCAGCATTTCTTCCCCATTAGTCTGCAACCATACAGTCCTCCCTCCCAGTTCAGATATCAGTCTCTCAAGAACCTCCTGACTCTCCAATTCCAGCTGAGCCCTTCCCCTAGCCACCGACAGCTTTGCCCTGTGATCTAATAAAGGTAATTTTGTTTATCAGCAATTTCAGTAATTTTCAAACATGACATTACACTCCTTTGGCCTCTGCCACTCACTGCGTTGGTTTATACATAAACCAAAGTCATTTGCAAAACACTGAAACAATTCTGGATAATATGAACTGTATAAATAATGTATTATTTATTTACAATCTCTACAAATGCTGTACCCAGATCTCACACAATATTGTGTAGTTGTAGTTGTGACAAGGTTCTTATAAATTGTAATTATTATTTGTTAAAAATGGAACAAAATAAAACAACTGATTCCTCTCAGATTATTTAGTCAGTTTTTGATCAAATATTGGAAATACAGGCCAAATTGAACTAACCCCATTACCCATCTCTCTCTCTGTTCCAGCCTCTTGTCACTAAGATGAAGCATAGTTTAAAGGAAAAAAGCTTTCCCTTCTGTCTGGGAACAAAGGGCTAGTTGAAACAGAATGCTTTTTCATTTAGGGGCTGACCTTGCTTTCATTTCCTTTCACTCTTAATCTGTACATCACTACAGCAATGTTACTAAGGCTGGGAGATAAATATCATCTGGCTAGTGTAGGAAAATAACATACAAGTAAGTACAAGCAATTTATACACAACTGTTAGGTCGTAAACTTTTCAGGGATTTTCCTTCTCTCCACTAGCTGTATGAGGTATGTACAACACAATCCATTGCTGATTTTACTACCACCTCAGCTCACAGAGAACTGTGGAATGCTTGCTCTCTTTTAGCACTCTTACAATGTACAAATCTGATGCAGGAGGACAGTATTTTACTGCAGTTTCCCAAGGGCACCAATTAGTTCCCTTTCATCTACACTTCCTTGGTAGGCAGGAATGATGCTTGGTCTCACTGAAGAATATCACCATTAGGGCTTGCAAATATACAAACAGCACTGTTCTGAAGAAAGAAATGCAAGGAATAAACATGAGTTTGTGCTCAAGGAAATGCAGCGTAAGACAGCTGCAGGGTTAAACACATACACAGATTATTTTTCTGCTTCATCATCCAGATCTGCAAGTAATACAGCTCAGAATTGATGTTTCATCACCTTGAGGAATTCACAGCTATGCAACATCAGTCAGAGCCAGATCAAAGATCCACTGCTAGAGGCACTAACTTTTTGGTCTCAACTTGCCTTGTTTCAGAAATGTGGTTTCTCTGCAAAATCTGGACTACTGAACAAGAAAATTCATCAGGCTGTTTCTTTCAATTAGTCATCATGACATGCAGGATGGGTTTTAATGCTCCTCAGCATTCTATACATGTTAGCACTATTTTCTGAAGGTAATTTTGAAGCAGCAATGCTGGAGGGAAGATCAGGTAGGTCATTGTCATTAAAAACACTTTCACTGAATTTTGCAAAGTAAAACCGCTCATTGTCCATTAATGCACTCTTCTTCTTCCCATACATTCAAGACTGATTTATAACCAGACCTTGAAACATCTATAGTCCTTGTTTTTGTAGTTCTTGCTGAAAACAGTTAGACAAAAAAATTATTTAGTGTTCTCATTAGTAATCTTTACTAGGAAGAATATGTGTCAATTTTATTCCTGACTGATACCATGTCAATAGGGGTTATGAATGCATGCATATACTGTTTAAAAAACAAGCCAGCTTTGGGATAAAAACAAATTACATTGCAAATCAACCTGAAAAAGTCAAACTAAAACCTCTGCATACAAATTAATTCAGAATACTAATGCTTGAATAAAGCTCGTGATGGGACAGCTCAGTAGGATACAGAGCAAGGAAGTAAAAAAATTATGTTTTGTCATCCATTTCATTACAGGGTGAAGAAGGAACAGTCATTTGCTGGGAAAGTAATAGCACTAAGTCTTCTGGTACTTAGGTAGACAACAAAAAAGAAAATCTTTAGGCTAAGCAGTGACCACATAAGAGGCTAGAGGGTGAATTTGGGGACAAATGAAATTTTGGAAAAACTCTTTAAAAACTGTCATGTACACCAGCTTAGCGAAGGTAAAGTACGGCAAAAAGAAACTAAGTGGATGCAAATATCTGAAGGGAAAAAAACATCAAAGGAAGAAGAATCTTTTGCTGAAATACAAAGCTTGCTATGTTGAACAAAGAGATGAAATTAAAATAAGGACATTTAATATGGTTATTACCAAAAATAGCTTGTGATAAAAGACATCAGGATATAGGATATATCACAAATAGAACAGAAACTTCATAACTGTTTAGAGGAAGAAAAAAATTACTTTTATATACAAGAATTCTGCAGCAGAAATGTGATGTTATAGAAAATACTAACAACAGTCATCCTACAGCACTTTTGTCACCAGGTTTCTAAATAACAGGACTGCAAATGTGTTCAAAAACTGCAAGCGTTTGAGTGCTGCATTGGTCATAAGACTAAATAAACATTTTTCTAAAAAAGTTGGAACCTCATCAGGTCTCTTGACACACTTTTCCACTTCATGTAGACATATTCAAACCAATGGGAAATACAATGTGAGAGTATTTATGCAACCTTTGGGAGTAAAACTTTCGGGCAGTTTTTCCTATTTCAGCCCCTACACTGATACCCCAAAGGGAGAGTCCCACAGGAACCACAACAGGATCCTTTGGCTTAGACCACCACACCACACAGGGCAAACCAGTGTATCCTACATGTTGAAACAGAGCCACTTCCCAGGAGATGCCGCCCCTCCGCAGTACTGTGGCAGCTCAGGGACTGTACCAGAAAACACTCTTGAGGTTTTTTAAATGATCCATAGCTATTTACATTGTTCCTTTCATTACCGCTAAATCAGTGACAGTCTGACAAAAACTGCATGTTTTCAGACAGATCTGCAGAATTAAGTGGCACAAAGCCTACAGCCTGGTGTACACACAATTAAAATGAACAGGGTACAGAGATAGATGTAGTCCTCCCTGACCTTAACAATGTTGATGTTTACATATGCACCTCCCCACTGGACTGCAGATAAGGAATCACAGACAATACTACAAATTAGTGAAGGTCAACAGAGCAGGAGGCAGCAGTTAGTCAATTACAAAAGCAAACCTCCTGCTAAAGTACAAAGTCCTGTGTTTCCTCAGTATAATCAACTGCCTGAGTCATGAGGTCTAATAAAATTGACCTGTTTTTCCTTTGTCTAATTGACGGATGCCTAGAATTGCATGAACTTTAGGTGTGCTAGAATTTTAGTCTTAATATCATGCAGCAAAAGGCAGACATCTAATTAGTCTGTCTTCAGGTCTAATGCCTGATTCTGCAATGTGCAGTTCTGTTCAACCATGACAAAATATTCACTTTGAAGGTGTTTACAAAGACAAGAAAAATTATTTACAAGCTATGTATGAACTCTACTGGGTGCTAGTAAAGTTGCTATAGCAAAACAGTTCTTGTGTCAAGAACAAGGATTGAATTATAAACAGAAGTACAAAAAAACCCCCACAACAACAACAACAACAAAAACCAAAAAACAAACCACATAAACAACCAACAACAAAAAGAAAAAAATGTACACATGCAAGAAAAAGCTTAACACTTTCCTCAGATCAGACATGTTCTTTCTTTCAGAGATTGGGAAAATCATGGAGTTAGTTTTCTTGAAATAACAAAGCATAGAATTTTTCTGATTCGTTCTCCGGAATAAGTAAACCAAAATCCTAAATAGACTTACAGATCTGGCTTTCCCCATTAGCTTTGTGGATTATCTACATAACTACTCCGACACTTTAAAGAGCTATATACAGCTCCAAGATCTTAAAGGGGAGGGAGGTTCAACATATTTTCTGTAATTTTTTAGTTTAATTTAAAACGGCCTTCAGAAGAAATGTCTCAGAGCTTGTTCCCTACTAATAAGTAGATGCAACTGCTGTTGCTGATTCATGGTTCCTCCTTTGGCCAAGATACTTGTGTGTGTACTTTAGCTTAGACACCACTGCTGAGCTTTAACTGAAACTAAATTAGACACTAGTTGCAAGTACTATTTGACACTTTGATTTTCAAAGGAAGCCAGTACACAAATCTCACTGTGAGCTGGTGTCTAACAAAATCTGAACCCAACCCAGAAGATACCTCACAGAGGCCATGCCTGAGTGAAAAAGTAGTAGGACATGAAAGGCACAGTAGGTTTACTTTTACTCAAGGCTCTTTCCCTCCATTCCTCTCCCTGTTTCTCTCCCATTAAAGTTCTAATTTGGAAAGTAGCTGTTAAACTCTACTGTTACATCATTTTCAGTATGAGAGGACAGACATCATTAAAAATAATTATTAAAAAGAGAATAAATATTGCAACAAACTCCAAAATTGTACTTTCTGTGTACAACTCCCTATGCATTTACAATATCAGGGAGTTTCTACTCTGGACAAAGCAATTGCCTAGGGTTTCCAATAACAACTTCTGTTTGAAAATATATTAAGAATAAAGTTCCTCCAACAGTGCACCAAGGAGCACAGCCCCCACAAAGGCATTTTTCTGACACCAAAAGCTACACAACAAGGTGCTGAAAAGAACCTTACTGAAAATTCAAAGCAAAATTTTAGCTTTCATTTATGAACAATTTAGTGACAAACTACATGTATTCTCCACCTCTCTCTCTTTAATCAGAGACAATATTTCACATAAACACCAAATTGTTTACAAATTTTTACATATGCAAACACAATATACAAATTCAGAAAATCACCTTCCAAATTCAGTTTCCCACTGTTATGTTAGTAATTTCTCTCTCAAAACCTCTAATCACACTTCTTCAGTAGTTCTTCCCTTTTTCCTGGGAAGTTTACTAGCTATTTTCCATCCCTCCCAGCTGCACGTTTACTGTTGTCTCACTAACACATTTCCGTTGAACCAATTTTGCTTCTCAACCATCTCTATGTTCCCCAGTGTCATACTGCTATTTCTGGACTAAACAATGCATTCTATCACCACACAAGCGTTATTCCCTGAGAGGCAAATCAGTTTATTTGCTATTTCTCATTCCTTTTACCAAGGGGCTACTCATTTGAAAAATCAAAATTTGTTTTCAACATTCCCAAGAGCAGCACACTTAAAATACACAGCATAAACTCAAGTGTTTTTAACAATATTTCAAGTGCTAACATACTTTCAGAAGTGAGCAGCCATGGCTTCCAGAGTATTAAAACAATTCCTCATGTTGCTACATAAGGCTATCTAGATCTACAGCAAAAGGCCAGGGAAAATGGAATCTATTTAGTCACTGTGAGAAGCCTATTACATTCTTGAACTGTCACAAAGAGAAACATTTCAGAAGACAATAAAGAGAAAATAAGTATATTTTACATCTCCTATTGATCAGATTTAGTACATTCTGCAGGTCAATTCAGTTTTAGACAGTTCCACTGACAGGTCTTGTACAACTTTCAGAGGCTTTAGAGCTTCTCTTAAGCTAACTCTGATGTAGTTTAAGGGAGATAACAACAAGCACTGACATTAGCATTGTCATGCATAGTCAATTTTTACATTAATATTTCCCTTCCACTGAAAAATTGCTTAGATGATAACATAAAAAAAAAAAAGAGCAAACATCAGAAGCCTGCACGTCTCATACCAAAAGCTACAAATTAAAACAAATTACTAGTATAAATTACTTTTAGCAGGATTAGTGCTCAAGCATATGAGATTCCCTTGAGATCTTTCAGAAATCAGAGCCCAAAGTTTCCTTTTAATGAAAGATGATGCTTTTGTACTAAACCATGTTAGCAAACACTAAGGCAAAATAAAAAATTCCACAGCTTCATTCATTACTAAACTGTGTTTAAACTCCTTACCAAGGAAGGAATAACATTGGTTTGGTGAGACTACAGTCACTTCCAATGTAGAAAAAATTTATTTCAAAAAACACTATGTTTGAAAAAATGCCTTAGCATATCTTTCCTCTGGCCATCACAGTCTTTTGTCTCATCATCTGAAGACACTTTACAAAAGATACAAAAGGAAAAATAGGGGGATAGGAAAAATTAGTGTTCTCACACATCATTTGTGCCTTGTGGTACCTGGGTCCTGCTGCACTTGTCAGCAGGATCAAACACATTTCCTAGCATTCTGGGTGTGCTCTGCATGTGGATCTCGTGGAGCTCAGAAAAGTGACATTGGGAGGGCTTAGGCTTTCTATGACCACACTGACCAGACATAAAAACATCTGAAAAGACTTTGGTAAATATCTACACCTCTATGCCTAAATTCACTGAGCTCTGTGCACACCAGTTCCATCTCCACTATGGTAGACTTGGACCCCTTTAGAATGTACCATTTTGTGTCACAATGAAAAAGGAAAAGCTTGTTTCCAGACTATGTAGAGCTTGTGTCCAAAGTTAGAGGTCCCTCACAAAGGGAAGCAGACACAAACCAAAGCCAAGGCCTATTGGGTACCAATATACAGATGACCAAAGGACAAAGTTTACATGAGAACACAAAAGAGCACCTACGTGACCTTACAAACTCACCCATAGGCTTCTCCTACAATATACTTCACAAATTTAGAGCTGGCTCTTGAATTTTATAGCACAGTAAGTGTTTTATAGAAAGTTAGGATCTGATAAAGTGTCAGTTTACATACATGAAGGCCAAAGAAGTCCCAAATGGGAAAACGAGTGAGAACTTCCTGAAGAGCAAATCTAAAACATAACAGGTTATACAAAACAGATGCCATGAAAGCACCAATTCTATGTTGCAGTTTTAGTTTAAGTCACAGTCTTATGAACCAGAAAATGTTGTAATATTTTATTGAGATTTGAGGTCTTTGGAGCAAATAAAATAGATCTCTGAAAGCCATGTTAATAGAAAGTGGTTAGCACAGAAAGGTACATGCAAGAACTAACTTTGTGCAAATAAACTCCACAGACTCAGAGAAGCAATTCTGAAAGCTGGTCAATGAAAACTAGATATATAAAAATAAGAGAAGAAAATCTGTTAATTTATTAGTTGGAGAAAACCGGTACTCGTGTGTTTTGGCAACTTGTCAGAAAAGGGCCAAAAGAAATATATTTAAACACAGCTTTTCAGAGAGGTGGGTTGGTGTGTGCTCTACATTGGAAAGCAGACATTTCAAGAAAGACACCAAGGAGGTTAGAATGCTATTCCTAGCATAAAGAAGATGTGGAAAATCAAGGAAAAGACATCAAAGGAATTTGAAAGGCTTGGAAAACCCAAGCAGTCCTGAAGGGGTATCTGCAGTATCTCATGTTTTTGTAAAGTGCAAATTATGTTTGCAATTTATGAGAATGACAATTTTACTATGCATAAATTACAGCTTGAGTGAGAAACCTCTGTGAAGGCTGAAGACTTGATTTCTGTTTCACAGAGATGAAAGTCTATTACATTTCTTAATGCTTCTGAAATTAGCTTGTTGTACTTTTGCAGGGACAAGCTTAAAGGCTGCTCCACTGAGCATTTGAGGCTAACTGACTTGAAAAACACAAGATGCTAACACTGTAATCATGTTTAACATTAACCGCTCTACACTGCAGCTTGTACACACATGATCACATCTCACCCATCATGAAATATGATGACTCTACAATATTACCTGAAATACTCATATTCATATCATTAATTAAAAATGCACAATTTGAGATTTAAGGACTAAAATATAGTGACCTATTTTGGTTTAGCCCATATTTCCTGGGTTTTATTTGCAGAAGTTGACTCTAACCTGTTATCTGAAATTAATATTTTTGAAGTTAATTATCTGAAAAGAAAATCAAAATCCACAGGGAGCCTGAAGTACTGATACTTTTGCTAAAACTGTCATTACATTTCAGTGGGATCCCATCTACTTTCCTGAAATGATGTCATAGTGTTCCTTAGGAATCAAGGACCTGTGCATCACAGCATAACAAATACTGTATCATGTTTTATTAAAACAGACTTCTGCTTCAAGTAACACTGAAATTTAAACACATCACAGCCATTTCATGTGTCAATATATTCTGAGTGTCATGAAATATACAATATCTGGCATTACAGAGCATCATTAAAATATGTTTGGTCAAATTGCATAGGTTTAATTAAAACCTATTATACCTTAGAAGGTACACTAAAAAGACAAGGATAGCATGCAAGACTAAACATAATCAGTTCTAACAAATGCTGCCAAGTAGAAATTGTCATCTTGTTTAAAAACAGAAAGCTGTTAAGTCTCCAAGTAATAGTGTACGGTGGTATTTCAGCCAATTACCTCAGCTGTGTAGCAGAATAATTGAATTATAGAATAGCTCAAGTTGGAAGGGACCCTAAGGATCATCGGGACCGATACCCTGCTACTTAGAGGACTACCTAAAACTAAACCACATAACTCAAGAGTGTCATCCAGACACCCCACGAACCTGACAGGCCTGGTGCAACAATGACCACTTCCCTGGGGAACATGTTCCAGAAACCAATCACCCTCTCAGTGAAGAACCTTTTCCTGAAGTCCAGTCTACAGTCAGAAAGGTTTTTTTCCCTTGGGTCAGATTGACACTGGTCTCAGGTTTGGGGTTTTTTTGCTTCCTGTACAGGATGAAGCACAGACCTTTGCCAGAGCAGCTCTGAGCTGTTTTGGGTAAGGGCCTGCCTGCTGTTCTTCCAGCACAAAGACACCACAGATGCCCTGAATCCCACAAGAGCTGCCACTTTTCAGCTGACCCTGCACTCAATAAAGGTGCAGTTTTGTCCTGGATCTGCTGTTCATGTCATGAGTATGCTGGTCTGGGCCTGGGAATTGTGTCCAGCAGCTGTGCTGTGAGCAATGCATGGAGAGAGTACTGGGCTTGTGTGGCAAGTTTGTGGGAGGAAGAGGGGAGAGGCTGCAGGAATGGCTCCTTTGGGAAGGTGCCAGAAACTTCTCCCACGTCAGATAGCATCAATTCTAGCCAGCTCCAAGACCAACATGCTGCTGGCCAAGGCTGAGCCTGTCAGTGATGTTGGTAGGACCTCTGGGATAAAACATAGCTAAGAAGGGGGAAAACCATCTGCAATAGCTATCCAGATACTGCAATGAGCTTTTGAATGCCACTGCACATTAGAACACATTCTCAGCTCTGGAATGCTGAAACAAATTTTACATGCTGCAGTGAAGTCCTTATGCCAGTGCACAATGCCACAGTGATGGTAAGGCAGAAGCAAAAGGAACAGTCTCCAGCCACATGTACCTCAGAGAGGCCTTCAACAGTCACAGTCACTGCAGCACAAACTCTAGCCTAGCAAATAAAGAGGAATGGCACAACCAATCCATTACCTTTTCAAAAACTTATTTTAAGAAGGAAGCAAGTGTGTTAGCACGTTTTGGCACCACAGTGAAAATGCAGAAAATAAGAAACTCCTCAAAGATTCTCAGATAAAAGTCATTATCCTCTGTATAATTCAAGCACCCAAAGGCTGCATTCACAACAGGGCATATTTGCACAACAAATATATTTGTTTAATAAATATGGAAATTAAAACACAACAGTTGGTACTTACTATGCATTTCTTACATGAGCTACCATATATCATTTTAAAAAGATATTTCTATTAAAGCTTGCTTGTGTTGCTGCTCAGATTATTTACTCATGGAAATGTAACTGTTTAGGAAGCACAGAAACATAGAGTGGAGTACCTGTTTCTTTGCTATAGTTTCCACAGCCATCTATAAAATTTTATCACCACACTCTTTTTAAAAACAGTTCAGCTTGTCTGAGAAATGGAGCAACATTAGACAGCAGTGACCATCCATTTGGTTACATTTTAAAATGGCATTTTTGACAGCTTCAGAAGTGATATACATGAATCCTGTTTGGGGTTCAACCCTACTGCACCCTGGTTATCCTACAGAATAAAACATGTTAATACTTAAACATCAGCATTAAGACCATCATGCATTTTACATAGGATGCTTTGGTTCCAACATGATTTCTTCATTGAATCATTGGCCAGCAAGCACTTGCTTCCATCTTACCTGAATTATTCATGGGGCATTCCCCTGTAGAAATCATCAACTGAACTGGAAGAATCACTCAACAGAACACTCCTGTCATATTTTATTTTTTCCTCTTTATTAAGTTCCATTGTTATCAAAAGCATTGCATTCTCCCTCTCCAGACAGGAACAGTGTATGAAGCATTTATTCACAATCACCTATTACCTGCTACACATCAGAAATAGCACTTTGGACTGAAAGGTGAGAAATCTGCTGTGCAGATGGCAAAGTTCAAAAAAATTATTGAATGAACACAAAGAGGTAGATATGAAAATATTTTGATATAAATAAAATTTAGAATAAGTAACTACTTGCTAAACATCTCCTTCTAGGAACTAGTAATTATCTCAAAACAAAGGCATGAATAACTGTAACTTTAGATGAACTTAAAAAGGAAATGAAAATCACCTGTTGACACTGAATAGACACAATTCATAGAATTATTTCAGGAGGATGGTATTTCACTATGAAAGCTGAAAACATATACAGAGTGCAACTAGGTTTCGATCTTCTACAGCTGCTTCAGTAATTTTGGAGGCAAAATATATTCAGTATTTTATAGGCAAAAATCAAAGCTAACTGTAAAACTTGTAGTGAATTTAATCCAAACCACTGAAATTTAGTCATAAATCTTTACAAAGGCAAAGTTCATACCTCTGGAAAGAGCAGGACAGGACCTTTTTAAAAAAAATATTTATTTCAACAGAATATAAAGATGAAGATTTGAGTTAGCTCTCTCACAGGTTACTGAATTCACATTACAATTTTTCTGAATTCAAAGTGCTGGGAAGTCAGATCAAATGTAAATTACAGGATTAAAAACTCTCTGATTCTGTAATTCTGCTCTCCACAAGCAATTATTGCTCTCCACAAGCAATTCAACTCCTGCAACAATTTCTTCCATGCTCCTGAATTTTAGAGCTACCTTTAAAAACAAAACAAAACCACAAACATCCAGTTTCCTGTCCCCAGACTTTGGGAGCACTTTGAATTAGTATCATGTTCTCTTATACACACCATGAAAACAACAGTAATTCAGAGCAATTAATATCTGAGGTCAACAATGCTGACAGGTAAGTGAACACTTTTCATTTGATTTTTAAATACACTTAAATTTCTCTTTATATAAAGTCCTTAAAAACTTAAAAGAGGATATATCCTAAAGAAGGGGCTGCATCCATCCACAAATTCACCTTTATAGCAGCAACATTATTACAGTTTTGAGCTACACAGTAGTCATGCCCCTTTCCCTTTGTCTTTGAAGTGATACATGCCTCTAGAGACAGAAAGACGGAACTGTTCTTCTATTCCCTGGAATAGAAGGGCTGTGATTTTCCTTGCATCTTGTGAAGGGCACACAAACAAGGACCTCCTGCTACAAGTTCCTAAGTGTAAAATCTGGTCCTTAAACGTTTGCTTTCTTATTTTGTCCTTTATGATTGGACAACACTGAATTTTTTTTTCCATTTCAGATAAACCTCTAGTAAACAGTAACTACAAAAGAAACTGATGTGTTCTCTTTTCTCATATCAAAGGAACATAATGCCCCAACAGTGCCAGAACAGCTCTGCAAAACATCATCTGCAGCTCCACAGTGACAATGGGGTCAGAAGGAAACATGACTGTTGTCAGAACAGAGAGGCAGGGAGGATTTAGTTTTGTAGGCAGAGGTGTAGGTTCAATCTTCTTGGCTAAAGAATGCGAAACTCTTAGTGATCACAACAGAGCAAGTGCCACAAATCCCAGAGGAGAAAACTGCTGTCTGTCTGTGGGGAGACAGCTGAACAAAGCCAAGCAGAACAAAATCTCAGCAGAACTGCTTCAAGATCACCTGAAGTATGCATTAATACAAACACCTGCTCAAAGAAGAGCAGAAAGAAAATGTCTTTGAATAAGGCAAGGGTCACAAGACACAACTGTTCAGTATTATTTTGGCAAATATCTGACTACCAGCACTTTCCATTACCAAATCCATNATCATTTTTCTAGGGAAAACGATATGAATAATCTTATCTAAACCTAGTATTTACCACAATACTGACTCCACATTTAGCATACATCAGCACATATAGCACCGACTGAAGACATCCCATCTAATCTCTGAAAAGAATAGGGAGTTTGATTTTGGGTAAAGTTAAAATCCCTTAGAAGACTGCTTCAAGTATAATAAAGCACCATAAGCTGATACATTAATACAGTACAGTATTATTTTTTCATCATTGCCTTCTGCTGGTAACTATGGAAAAAAATCAAATGTACATGACCTAAATTCTGCAAGTGCTTAATCACAATCAGTATATGACCCGTTTCTCAATACATCCATCTAAAAATGTATTTTAAAAAAAGAGTACATAAAAATTCCACTAGAAATTTATTGTTTTTATATAAATATTCCATCTGTATATATATACATGAGTCACTCAGCTACAAAAGGAAAACAGGTAATGAAAAGCAGACTTTTGTTTCACAGAAATTTAATTTTCCTTTTAAAACTTTTTTAAAAATGGTGATAACTTCTAGTAGCTTATGTATTTTGTAAACACATGATCTATATTTTCATGCATGTATATAAGCAGCAAATGGTTTATGTTATTCATTTTCAAAATATTCTGTTTCTTTCTTACACTAACACATAAAGTAGGTATGTCTTTATGTGCTTTAACTATTTTATATATATTCTTTGATACATCTCCTTAATAAGAGTAAATCCAAGTATTCAAGCCCGAAATAATCTTTCATATGCTAGATGGAGTTTCAGTTCAGCTAAAAAAAAAGCTATAAAGCTAAAATATGTTATCTGTCCTTACAGACACAGAAGGCCACAGCATAGTATATGGTCTGCTACAGCTACTGAAGTTTTTAATTACTACTTCCAAGGGCAGAGAGAACAGTTCAAGGGTTCTTCCAACTGAGCACCTGCTGCCTCTTGCATGCAGGACAGAAGAAAAGCAGTATGAATGTCCAACCAGACCAAGTGCTGTATAAACGTTAACTTAGGTCATAACTGTGCTGCAAGCACTGCTGTCTCATAGGTATAGCAATTCTTCTGTTGCTTAGTGATAGAAGTATCTTCTTATGTAGAAAACTACATAGCATCTTTCAGCAAATATAAAAGGATCCAAAGTGAATCTTAAAACAGTAAAACAAAGCAGCTGCCCTAGCATACAATCTGCAAAAAGTCAAACTGTTGTGACAATCCTGGTATTAAGTGACTACCAAGCCACGGTGATGCTGTACAGCAGACATACTCTACCAATGGAAACAACTTTTTGGCTGGGGCGAGTTAATTTTCTTCACAGATTTGTGCTGAACATAGGCTTGATAGCATAGATTGTTTTATTATTGCTGAGCAGAACTTACACAGAACCAATGCCTTTTCTGTTTTTCATACTGCCAGCCTGGTGAGGGATCTGGGGGTACGTGGGAATTTGGGAGGAGACATAGCCAGTACAGGTGATCCCAACGGCCCAAAGGGATATTCCAGACCATATGGCATCATGCTCAACATATAAAGCTGGTGGAAGAAGTAAGAGAGGGATGTTCAGAATGATGGCATTTGTCTTCTCAAATCACTGTTATGCGTGGTGGGGCCCTGCTCTCCTGGAGAGGCTGAACACCTGCCTGCCCATGGGAAGCAGTGAATTAATTCTTTGTTTCACTTCACTTGCACATGTGGCTTTTGCTTTCCCTATCAAACTGTATTTATCTCAACCTATGAGTTTTCTGGCTTTCACCTTTCCGATTCTCTCCCTGATCCTGCTGGTGGGGGAGTGAGCGAGCGGGTGCGTGGGGCTTGGTGTAGGCTGGGGTTAAACAGCAACAGTCTCTTACTCAACTTCCTAAAACACAGACCTTTCCCTTTTTCTCTCCTCTTTACTTCCATCTGTCATCTATCCCTCTGCTAAAATAGCAGCAGCTCTCAGGGACAGGACTTTGGAGGACTGTGAAATGGGATACAAAGAACAAGCCTGGTGTCCAAGGCAGTATGGAAGTCCCTAAAGTGCAGGTTTTGTATCAGGAAGATGAGGAATGGCTGTGTAGGAACAGAACCGGGATTTTTTTAACTGAGTATAACAATTTGGGGAAGGAAAAATTGTGTGTGAGGTACAGAATGTTCAGCAGATTGCTCCTACTAAGACACTGAGCTGGAGATGCAGAGTGTGGGGAGATGTGCATGTTTGTGGGGTAGGAAACAGAAGTCAGCCACCTCTGTAGAAAGATGAGAGCTCTGAAACTGAAATGCTTGAGAAATTGCCACAGCAAAGCAATCCTTTTTCTTCAAACAGCATAGCCAAAGCCACATCTCTTCAACTGAATGGTGTTAAAAAGACACAAAAATAAGGTCTAGGCTTTGTAATACCAGTACATGCAAAAAAATTCGGTTTTGTAGTGATGTAGTGGCACATGATCACAGTAAATCGTATCTTTTATTGCTTTGAGGAACAAACAAATAAATAATTTATGTACATTCATGTGTATAGACATAAAATGCACAAAAAACAAGAGAAAATTATGAACCACTGTCCCTTTAAAAAACGTTCAGG
>VWZD01007327.1:1532-46555 GCA_013396695.1 Sakesphorus luctuosus | reverse complement strand
TTTCTTAGACTGTGTCTTACAGACTACAAAAATATGGTGACTTAACATCGCCCACCTTTGAAAAATATTTCTACCTGTTCAAAAGCTGACTATCCATGTCACCAGTTTCCTAAAGCACAACATTAGAGCACACAGAAGGAAGATTTCATTTCAGCAGCAGTATTTGGAAGCACAAAGTGGACAAGGACAAAGGACCAAACATTAGAAGCAAACACATTCCTTCATTTTTTTAATCAATACCTTGTTAGACTGGTGGGTTTCACTCATTAATCTTTCAGTAAGTGAAAAATGAATGAGATCTACCATTACAGCAAAAATAAAACTGCAAATTAAATTCATTCTATTGGAATTGCTTACAGAGAGTGCTACTTCATCATACACATTTAGTCAAAATAGCTTTGTCTTCAGAGCACTCATTTCTTTGAGATAATGTATTTATAGGCAAATTCTGAATCCAAAAGATCTGAAAACAAACTTTCTAAACTCTTCCTCTTACACTGACCATATTTTTAAAATCTTGAAAGTTCCACCTAAAGAAGTTTGAAATGTGTTTTTTGTTTGACAGCTTTGAACAAATCTGAAATTGAACTTCCCATGACTGCTCTGTTGCATCCAAATGTTGACTATATTATAGCTGACCCGGGACATAAAAAAAAGCTTTAAAAATAAAATGCCTGGAGGTCTGCAATGAATTTCTTCAGCAACTGCTTCATAGTGATTGATCTTGTATTGTACAACACAGGAAATTAGCAATTAAAGGCTTTCATGCATCCAGCATGAGATCCTACAAATCCTGTTATCCACAGGAGCAAAATTAAAAGAGTAAGAGGAATCAACAAAGCTAAAAAGTGCATATGGTAAGCTGTGTGGAATTTGTCCTTTGCTGAAAAACATGAAAACTCTGCACAGATTGCACGCACAGGAGTATTTAATGTAGGATTATAACTCAATTAAGGCAACTATTTCTCTGATCCTGTAATTCTAAGGCATTTTGCAGATGGCTGTGAATCCTAGGCTGTAAAACAAATTTCTTTCTGTTCTCTGTAATATAAACTCACATATTATGTAAAGACACATTTAATCTTCTGTTTAGTAAAGTAATCTTCACAATGTAGGTCAAAAGATGCACTACTATTCTAGATGAATCCAAAATAAGGCAAATTAAATTAACATACACGACACTAAATGTGAACATCATCCATATATGTAAATATGGCATTAACAACAAAGCTTAACCGATACCCTTATTTCCTTAAGGAATTATTAGCCACGTACCACAGCACAGGGGAAAAAGATTCCCAGCCCAGCACAAGTCATGCCAACCCCAGAATTGGAGGCACTGTCACACACAAGGCTGCACAAGCAAATTGCACGAGATTGCAACTTCAGACTCCAAGTCAGCCTAGAGATTGGTGTGCTACAGAAACAAACATGCCTTTTCTCTGTTCCAATGTGAACAACAGTGCATCTACACTATCATTAATCATATGAGACCGGTTTGCTTCAGATTTGTCAAAACTAATTCAGCTTTGCTGAATTTAGCAACAGATACCAGATTTATCTAGACTGGGAGAAGAGAAAAAGGTTATATAAACTTTGCTAACGTAGCCAGACAAATTATATTGTTTATTCATGCCTAAACAAAAGGTCACTATTAGCTAAGGCTTAACTAAAACTCCTTAGCTAATCTCTGACCTAATTTTGACCTCTCTTGTTAATTTCAGAAAAGCTTTCAGTTAATATATTGATTAGTTGTGTTTACACATCTCCCACTTCTGTAGTTTTTTCCCTTGCATGTCATAAATGAAAGACAAAATATCTCTTTCTAAGGCTAATTAGTAGCTAAATAGCTCTATGTTGTTACCTAGAGTAGAACTGACAGTAAAAATTTTAAGCATTTTAATCTGTTACAGGAAGAAGG
Organism: Sakesphorus luctuosus; assembly: GCA_013396695.1. Classification (NCBI taxonomy): domain Eukaryota; kingdom Metazoa; phylum Chordata; class Aves; order Passeriformes; family Thamnophilidae; genus Sakesphorus; species Sakesphorus luctuosus. The sequence continues at coordinate 44,634 of VWZD01007327.1, read as the reverse complement.
TATTTATGTATAAGAAGAAAGGATCACCAGAATCTTTCTTTCACTTTATTTGATTTTTATTTCCAGATCATAGAATATTATTTAAGAAGCTTGTAGAAATACCCAGTTCTGCTTCCAGCAGTTCCCATTAGAAAGAGGTACAGTTATAACACTGTTAAAAATTATAAACCATAGACCACAAGGAAATCGAATAGATCAGTAATCATATTAGCAGGCTGTGACCAGACATAATCATTTGTCATTGAATCATACTTCTTACAGAGCTGTTTACACTGGGCTTTATTCTTTTTAATTTCTTTAGTAGCATAACCACTGTATGTCAAGGTAAGATATGGGTATAATGTATTCATATCCATAAAATTACCCCATCTCCAGAAGACTAGTTTTTGCTCAAGTGAGAGTGAAGCACCTGAGTTATAATTCCAAAAATCATTTTTCTACATTTCTTTTTTTTAAAGTCAGAATTGCCCAGTTTCTGCTAAAAAACATATGCAGTCTGAGAGAAAACAAACCACACTGCATTGTAAAATACATGTAAATTTACAAAAAGGAGTTTTAATAACGTAAGAAATAAAAACCTCAAAAGTTAGAAAAACTATTCAAATAGCATGCCTTATGTTAATTTGATCCAAGTAATATAAGGAATTATAGTTTGAAAGCCTACTGTAATTAGATATTGAAGCTAAACAGCTCAGTAGAAATTCAATATAATTCTAAATGCTGAGGCCTTACTGTTCCATCACATTCATATTCATGTTTCTTGTCTTTTTGTACTGATAAAAGCCTCTCCAAAATAAATTTATCCACTCATATTGAGGATCATATTTGACACCCAAGCGACAGCATAACTCTAAATTATGTTCAGTTTTCTTTCTTTTCTCTCCAAGAAATGAGAATGATCTTCCATCATTTGAACAAGGGTGCCTGGCCTAATGCAAAAATGAAAAAGCTTGTCCATTACTGTTTGTCACATTGGTAGATAAACTCTTTCCTATGAAGAGCCCAAAAGTTGTTTTACTGCAGTACAGCCAACCATTTGGATCAAATCTAGATTCATATTCACTTTCTAGCTGCAAATAAATCCCACTGTACAGCCAGTACAATTTTCTTATATTTTAACATTATTCACCAAAAGTTCCATTCTTCTGAGTTTGCGTTTATTCTTTGGCATTGGCTTATCATATAAGCCATTTTTGAGAAGATGCTCCTTGCTGTGATGGATCTGGGCACCATGCTGAAGCTGGAAAGAGCATAAGGCTTGAAGTGGATGGAGTATAGTCTGCAGAAAGATGAAGGGGTGGGGGACAAAAACCCCAGCCTATTAGTAAGATGTTTTAAAGACATCCATTATTCCTGGTTTTTATTCAATGACTACTTAAAAATGCTGATAAAATACAATTTGAATGATAAATGTTGGTAAAATATAACCTTTGGAGACACAGAGGGCACAGTTAAATAAGAGATGTGCTGAAAAGAACCACACAGCAATCATATATCCACCTGCCTCCTGCCATCCCTCACTCCTTCCTTGGACCCACTCAATTCTGAATTCACCCCCAGCTATATTACTGTAAGTTATGGCTCTGACTTGACCTTAGCAATGGACTACAATCAATTACTGTGGCTCAGTCAAGAAGCTGTAATAAAATAAGTCACAATAACTAAGCTGTTTGTGTTTGCACAAAAATCCCTTAAGGCAGAATTTTAGAAGAGAGGAAGGACTCATGGTCAAGGCAGCTGGACTGCTATCCTGGAGACTGGAGTGTATCCATGCCTCTGCCCAGTAATATTATGTAGGACTACTGATGCCATACAAACCACACAAAATTTATCTCAAGTGGTTCCTAATTATAGATTCTTATTTTCTGGTTGCCTGACTCAGTATCACACGGCCTCATGTGCAGATGTATAAAGCAATCACAAACGTAACTGCAGTCAGCAGGAGCTGGAGACTCTACTGAGAAAAATATAACTCTTACAAGCCCACAGGAAAATCAAGTGACTTCTACTGGGCATCAAACTATGGCTCCCACAGCTCTCAAATTCAATTCACCATTTTACATGCTAGGAATAGCATTCACCTAATTCAGAGAGGGTATAAAAAAAGTGCATGAATGTAGCAGGTAATTTTGTCTTTGAAAAGTAGTCTGGGCCAATTCTCAGTGATAGGGATGAAGGAATACAGATACCAGAATACAGGATGGATAACTGTAGACATTAACTAAAAATTCACCCTGAGTAAGACTGAAGTCCTAATGAAGTAAAAACATGCTCTTCTAGCACAATAAAAAAAGATAAATATGAAATATCACATATACACACAAGTTTCTTGAAAAGAAACTTTACACAGACTTCCAATTTCTGAGCCATATTTTCTTGTGTGTCTACTTACTTTGTCCAAGTCTGGTTTTTAATGCAATTGATTTAATGTTAAAGAGACTCTTTTTTGTCAGAAGCAGACACAGAGGTTGCACACTACACACTGTGTCAATTGCAGGAGTAATTTTTGACCTGAGAACATTTTTAATAGGCAGAGGTTGAGTACTAAGATATTAATTAGCTGATGCAACGGGGTATGAGCAACTCAGGGTGAACAGCAACAAGTACTGGGTACATGGATGAGCTTTTAATCCCTTTTCACAAACCCTGCTGTACTACATTCTGGCACACAATCAGTTTGCAGACCTGGGTCTGTAGTGCAAAACTACACAAAGATGTTTTTCAGAAGGCTTATTAAATTGGCATTACTAATGTCAGCAGCAAAAGATAAAGAACGACATTATCTTAATGACTTCTTCCATCACAGACTAGTGGGATCACAACTTACAAGGAAAGGCTAATGTCCAATTAGTATTCTTTGACCTGGGATAAACTTAAATTCAAGAACTATCAAGTCCCAAATTCCTTCAATGACACACAAGACTTGTGAGCTGGCTGGTAGGAAGATGTAACCCAGTGGGTTGCATTCCATGACTGCAGGACTGCTGGAGGTCAGCAGGCCTGGCTTACAAGAGCATTTAATCTTCAAGATAGCTGTGAGGAGGTATTCAGACTATCTCTGCTGTCTAGTTTTTGTAGAAAAACCTTACTACTTTCCATGCAGTAATATACTTAATCCTGTCATAAACTGTATCAGGTTTTTGAGAGTCAAAGATCATCTTGCTGTGCTTTGACTTCGAAGGATAATTAAAAATTACCAATCTATTAAAAAAAGATAATGGTTATTTGACTGCAGTAAATATTCTGAGACCAACACATGCTAAAAAGGAAACTAATCCTATCTGACTGCTAACTAAATGAAACTCTTTCGAGTCCAGCACCAGCTACTCTCAACAACACTTGCCAGCTCAATAATTTTGAATTTGATTAAGTGAAGTTAACCATAAATTTAGGGTAGTTACACATGTTGGAAGGGAGACAAAAACTTTACTGACACTAATCTCCAAGTTTTCCCAAGTTTCCCTTTTTGGAAATATTGCCTCTTTTTAACAAGTTGTATCCAAAGGTTATTTTACAAATTCCCAAGAGACTCAATTGGTACTACCTGAAGTAACACAATAGATTATTAGGAGATTGGTGAAAATATGTGAATGTTTCTACGACAATCTTGTTCTCAGCTAAAGTAAATAAACATTTTAAGATGTGTACACATACATACTACATCCCAACATCTATGATAGGACGTCCAATTTGAAATTAATAAACTCTACTGACTTTAAGTAGCTTCATGTTTTGGCTACCACTAGGAAAAAGTCAAAAAAGAAAGTCAAAGTCACTGCTTGCCATATTGTTCAGTACCAATGAACCACAAATCAAGTAAATAACCATCATGCTTTTCTGACTTCATGAAAATTAAGACATCAGAGTAATTTTAGACTACAACCTCTGACAACCTTGCTAATATATTCCTTTGCTAAAAATACTAATCATACTTTAGAGTAAGCATAACTTGGGTAACAGAAGAGTTCAATGTGTATGTTAGTATGGTTAACAGTTGTTAACAGATATGTAACACAGTACACAAAGCAATTTTCAATACACTAAGTTAAGAAATACTCAAAAGAAAATTCTTTTTAAAAAAATCAGTCTAGAAAAAAATCAGTCTAGCACACTACATTTGTACAATTTCATATAATACATGTGCCTGGTACACCCCAAAACAGTCTATGTGCTGAAGTTTTGCACTAAAAAGTGTCAAGCGAACTTAGAAAATCATATGAAGAGATAACTACTACACTTCATCTCCACTTGACTTTCCTTGCAATATACACAGTAGTTCTTCCATTTGTTTGGGGCTAAGTCTCCAGCTGTCCTCTCTACAGGTTTTTATTCTGTATTGTAGCAAGCATAGCACGTATTTGGCACTTTATAAACCAACTTTTAGAAAAAGTAACATACAGGTGATGAGAATCTGAGTCACTCTTCTCATCATATTTAGAATTATAGGAAGAAGTGTGCAAAAGAGATAAAATATGTGATGGGAAAGAAGAATGAGGTAGAAGGAAAGAAAGAACCAGAAGACACTACCAAGAGTGTCAGTCTCCTAGTCCCTGCATTTGCCTTTCCTGGCTTGGATAGCATGGCAGGAGCACTTGTCCAGGATAGCCAGATCTCCCATTTCCTTCTGGAGAGGGCCCACATTGTCCCTAGTCTTTCTTTTCCTTGCAGAGTATCTACAGAAGTCCTTCCTGTTATCCCTGCTATCATTGGCCAGACTCAATTCCAACTGGGCTTTGGCTCCCCCCACCTTGTCTCTAGCTTCCCATACAATTTCCCTGTATTCCTTCCAGACTGCCTGTCTTCATTTCCACTGTCTGAAAGCTTCTCTTTTTGCTCTGAGTTTAATCAGCAGCTCCTTATCCATTCACAGGAGCCTTCTAGCATTTTTTCCAAGTTTCCACCTTGTTGGGATGCATCACTCCTGAGCTTGGAGGAGGTAATCCTTGAAATTCAGCCACCATTCCTGGGCACCTCTGCCCTCCATGGCTCTATCTCCTGGGACTCTTATCGAGCCTTGAAGAGGCCAAAAACTGCTCTCCTGAAGTCTAGAGCAGTGAGCTTGCTGCATGTCCACCTCACTGCCTGGAGGAACTCCACCATCTCATGGTCCTTGCAGCCCAGGCTGCATTGGAGCACTGAATTACTCGCCAGCTCCTCCCTCCTGGTGAGCAGAAGGTTCAGCATGACATCTGTCCTTGTTGGCTACTCAATCACTTGTGTAAGGAAATTGTCATTGGCACATTTGAGGAACCTTTGGGATTTCTCATGCCCTGCCATGCAGTCCCTCCAACAGATATCGAGGTGGTTGAAATCCGCCATGTGGACCACAGCTTGTGAGCATGAGGCTGCTCCTATCTGCCTACAGAGCTTCATCCACACCATCCTCCTGATCAGGTAGCCTGTAGCTACCCACACTATAACATCCCCTGCCCCTGCCCTCTCCTAAATCTTCACCCACAAGCTCTCAGCTGGCTGTTTGTCCTCCCCCAGGCAGAGTTCCATGCTCCCCAGCTGGTCATTGACACTGAAGGCTACACCTCCTCAACTGGCAGGGTTGGGATGAATAGGTGCCCTTCCCTGAGAAATCTAGTTTAAAGCCCCCTTCCCCAGTCTGGCAAGTCCCTGATCAAAAATACTTTTTCCCTTTGTCAGATGGATCCCATCACCTTCCAGTAAACCAAGCCTGGCAAAACAAGTACACAGTCTGAGCAAAAAACCCTGACTGCAGTACCATTTGTTAACCTGTCAGATTCAGCTGGCTATTTGAAGCCCCTCTACTTTGACTTGAAGGACTGATGAAAAAACTACCTGAGCTCCACAGCCCTCTACCTTCTCTCCCAGGACTCTGCAGGCCCCCAGACTGCTGCCAGCCATATCACCAGCTCCCACACGGAACACTGTTAGGGAATAAATAATCAGTGGGTTTAACTAGGCTTGGCAGCTTTTCAGTGACATCCCTGATCCAGGCTCCCTGAAGGCAACACACTTCCTTTTGAGAGTGCTCACGCTGACAGATGGGTGGCTCTGTGCCTCTTAAAGTAGAGGCACCCACTACTACCATCCACTGCCTTTTCTTGGTAGAACTAGTTGTCAATTTCTTTATTTGTGGAGTAGGTTGGGCTGCTCCAGTTAGCTCTGGCTGTGTTGAGTGCTGCCTAATTAGCCGGTAGAGCTACAAAGCTAATAATCATATGACCATTTTATCTAACAAGTTCCCTTAGGAATCTTACAGCAATACTGGGTAAAAGTAGGAAAACTGTAGAGACTTCGAACACAACATGAAAGAGTCACAGTAATCTAAACACTTTAAAGTTGAGAAACACCTAGAGTTATCTCTAAGGTTAATAAATATCTGAAGAAAAATGGTTTCCATTGGTACATTCTTGTTTTACTTTGCTATACAACAAAACCATTACAATGTCATTAAGATTTTAATTGTCAAATGTTACATTACCAGCAAAGTACCTTTGCTACTCCTCTACCATTCATAAAAGAAAATCCCAGGTGTCTGAAGTTACGTACCTCCTGTATACTCTTATTCTTTTCCATGATACTAAGAGCAACAGCTGCACATTCAAGTGTAGACAGACAGGTGTTTGTTGGCTGTGTACGAATTACATATTGACTTGAATAATTGGTTTTTAACTGCACCTGAAAAACAGCAAACTCTAGTAAAATAAACAGGTCAGGATAGCAAAAAAGATACCTATTCTCTACTCAAAGCAAAACACACCCCCTTTCCCTCTGTGGTCAGTTGTCTTCTTTCCTTTTTGCTGTTTTGCCTCCAAGTAGACAATGACCTTATGCTACTGTTAAGTGTAATAGTATAATAGATGTGAATGACCATCAGAAACAAAAACTGCACATTTGTTACTGTACAAACTCTTGAGGTAAATACAGTTGTTTGCTAGAGAAACATTGAAGGAAAATTTTAGCAACCAACTTCAGTTGCCACAGATATGCTATAACAAAAATAAAATTATTCACTCATGCTTGTTTTATTGCACACTTTAATCACACACATAATCCCATGCAAGGCACAATGGCCATAGTCACTACTCTATATACATTGGCTGAATATTATTCCTTTCCTAAGACCATGTGTGGACTTCATCGCAACAGAGCCTAGTTTTTTTCAGTATATAGAAATCTATGCTGCAGGAAGTTTATAGTGCCTACTTAAAAACTGTCAGACAGGTATCAAAAACCAGAGTAAACTCAGTCCATCATTTCTCCAACACATGTCCTGAGCAGCAAAGCAAACATATACCCACACTTTTTCTCAACAGCTGACAGCCACATTCTTCATAGAGTATCTCTACGGAGGTTGAAACCACCTGATGGACTATCTGCAGGCACTCTGGCTTCCCCCTCCTGGGGCACTGCCTTAAGGTGTTTTTTGGTAGAAGTTGGAAATAGTTCTGTCTGCTGGTTTCTATACTTCATTTCTTGGATCTCATGCTGAAAAAACAGTTAAGATAATCAGCATTCCAGAAAAAGTAAAAATATTCAGACTGCAAGACAACTTCTATGGAGAAGAAAAGCTGCCTGCACTCTGCTGCACACTATAGAGCCAAAAAGTCTGGATGTGCAGCTCTCAAACAACTGACAATATGCAGAAGGGCAACTTTCCAGTTCTAATAGCAGCAGCAGCAGCAACCACATTCCTTCTTTCCCAGGAAGAAAGAGAAGAGATGGAAATAAGGGGTGCCCATCCATTCTTCTGAAAAATTACATATTTCCTAGGGTAAGATTAAAATATCACAGACAGTGGTGGAGATCAGAGGAAGCATCCCTGATCAGGATAACTGTCTGCTACAGTTTGTCTCTTTGGCTTCTTTCAGTATACTCTGTACACTAGTCTTTACTCCAGAGGAGCCCAGTAACTAAAGAAGTGATAGTCACCTCAAAAACAGGGTAGCCTTTCCCTATCACAAATTGGACGGACTCACCAAAGTTTCTATCTGAAACTTGGTACATTCACAGAACCAATAAAACACACAATGCTCTGCCAACTCAGAGCATAAACTGAATGATGAGACAAAGCCAAAATAATACAGAAACCCAGACAATTTAGTACAGTTAATATATTTCAGACATATGAAGAATATCTTCTTAAAAATTGCCTAAATATTGAAATATTTATTATTCTCAAACTTGATTGGGTAGGAGGATGACTTCTGCCATTTTCAGCCAACAGGTCTAAAACTTGCCTTGCCCCTTGTGGAGTTAATAATTTCAGGCAGGGTATTGCAACAGTCTCATGCAAAAAACATACAGATTCCTTATCTATCACCTGCGTATCTCAAATACAGGAGAACAAGTTTAATTCAGATTTACAGAAATGTTCATCCACAGTTAATTTAAACAAAACCACATTGTTTATCGCTTACATTAGACTTTAAAAACTCAAAAAGATTACACATAAATACCCGATTTAAGTACATTTTGAAACAAAAATCATGCTACTTTACAAACACTTCTCCATAAGATGACAGATATCACAACAAAACAATTTACTTTTTTTTGCTTCAAAGTAATTTGCAAATCATATGTACACTTTGAAATAAGATCAGTTTCTAACAAAATACAGCAACGTCAAGTTGAAAAAACAGCAGCCCATTTAACAACACCCACCAAAATAAACAATAAAATTAGACAGAAGATGGAAACTATCTCAACCAATTCAAACTAGAGGGGAATTTAGATAAATTGAATGCAATTACTCACTGAAATTTAGCCAAGACATTGAAATTGGTACATCTATTCTCTATGAGTGCAAGCAAGTTTGGGGACTTAGTTTCCAGGACATCAGAACTATGAAGCAACATATAAAATCAAATTTCATTTCTACTGTAACTGGGTTTCCCAAAAGCCTTTATTTCAGCAATTCTCATAAACTGTCACATTAATGTAATAAACACTGGCGGATCTTCCAACACACTACTCAGTAAATGCTACAGCCTTCGAGCATTTATAAAGAATTTGAATCACAGTAAAAACAGTGACCCTTCAGTGTTTCTCAGTGTTTCTCAGGGCTGAGTTTTTCTTCCAGGGGCTTCTCTGGACATGCCCCAGGCAAGTAACAATCCAGCTGATCCTGTTCAGCTGTTCAGAACTGATGGAAGAAAATCTGTTGCCTTGACAGGGTCAAAGACCTGCTGTCTGAAATTTTCAAAATTTAAGTCAGTAAAGACAGGAAACCCATTTCTGCTTTTATTTTAAATAACAGAACTCGAGCTCTTGCAAAAAGCCCTAAGTGCTCTCTTCAGTCCTCTCTTTAATATCAATATACTTGTCTTTCTACCTTTTCTATGCCAATTTCTTCATTATTACTTTTACTAGCTTTACTCTCCAAATAGAATCCAGCATTACGCAAAATTATATTTGGAAAACAGTGCATCACCAAGAACTCAAAAAGGCTACAAAGTCAGTACACTGGTCTCACAGGGCACACTGAACAATTCTTGCCTGTCCTGCTTTCTGTAACAGCACAACAGGCATCTCCAAAAAGGCAGAGGTGCAACATAGTCTTATGTGGCTTCTATGAAACACCTACTACTTAAGTTTTTATGTAGAGAGTGTCATTCCAAAATCTGAGCTTCTGTTTGGGAATTAATTTGCTCAACTCTCCAAGAATGACATAAGGAAGTACCATCTATTCTCCTCCTTAAGATAAGCAGTAGTTATTCTTCCTATGTTCTATTACTTTAATAAATATCTTTCAGAATTTTTTAAAAACTGAAAAGGGACAAAAAATCCCCGAGAGAGTACAGTCACATCTTGCATCTTGCCCATCCCTGTAGAAACTAAGAAAAAATAGCTTTTAAGGTGCTGAGGAGAAAGAGCACTCTGTGTTCTAAGGCACACACAACCTCAGACAGATGATGGGTGTCAGGTATGGGAAGATTTTTCACTCAATATCCAGTTGGCACAAGCACCTTTTACCTGTAAGCCAAAACTATTTTCTGTATCATATAGAAATTTCATGCTGTTAAATAAAATTACCTTTCTGCTAGAGAAGATAGACTGAGTAAATTCAGTCTCAGCATGCTACTGAAATTTAAATCAAGAATATAAATAAGTAATTTTGTTCAAAATCTTGGCTTTAATTTAAAGTGACATCTTAAGAGCACTCTGTTTCTAAAATACTGGAGGGAATAACTGCCATGCAACTGTCACAAATGGGCAGCCAGAAAAAGTATGTAGCTGTTACAAAACCCTCCGTGCACCTTGCGTGACTTTAATGAATGGAGAAAGAGAAATATAACCCTCATTATTAAAACAGGGAAAGCAGAAGACCCAGGGACGTGCAGACCCCTCAGTCTCACTCCTGTTCCAAGTAAGATCAAGGAGCAGATTCTGCTGGAAATTGTGCTAAGGCACATGGAAAACAATTCAGTGCTTAGTACCAGCCAACATGGTTTTACAAAGGGGAAACCATGCATGACAAATCTGGTGACCTTCTATGACAGGGCTACAGCACTGGTGGATGGGGGTAGAGCAACTGACATCATCACCTGAGCTTATGCAAAGCATTGACACTGTCCCACAATATCCCTGTCTCCAAATTGGAGAGCCATGGATTTGATGGATGGACCACATGGTGGATAGAGAACTGTCAGTGTGGCTGCATGGAAAGAGTTGTGGTCAACAGCTCTTTGTCCGTGTGGAGACCAGTGACGAGTGGTGTCCCTCAGGGGATTGCTCAACACTTTTGTCGGAGGCATGGACAGTGGGATCGAGGGCACCCTCGGCAGGTTCAGTGATAACACTGAGTTGTGTGGTGCAGTTGACATGCTGGACGGAAGGGATGCCACTAGAGGGACCTGGCCTGTACGACTCTCATGAAGTTCAACAAAGCAAAGTGCAAGGTCCTACACCTGGGTTGGGGCAATGCCAGACACACCTACAGATTGGTTGGGTTGAGAACAGTCCTGCAGAGAAAGACCTGGGGGTGACAGCTGATGGAAAACTCAACGTGAGCTGGGAGTGTGCACTCTCAGCCCACAGAGCCAAGTGTCCTGCGCTGCATCAAATGGAGTGTGGCTTGCAGGTTGAAGGAGGTGATTCTGCCCCTCTGGTCTTGTGACACCCAACCTGGAGTACTGCATCTAGTTCTGGTGCTTCCATCATAAGAAGGACATGGAACTGTTGGAGCAAGTCCAGAGGAGGCCAAAAGGTTGACAGGGGGACTGGAGCATGTCCCCTGTGTAGACAGGTTGAGAAAACTGGGGCAGTTCAGTCTGCAGAAGGGAAGAGGGCATGGAGACCTCATAGCAGCCTTCCCGTATCTGAAGGGGACCTACAGAGAAGCTGGAGAACGACTCTTTGTCAGGAAATAGTAGCGATAGGACAAAGAGTAACGGGTTTAAATTGAAAGAGGGGAAATTAAATTTAGATATTAGGAAGAAATTCTTTACTGTGAGGGTGTTGAGACACTGGAACAGGTTGCCCCAGAGAAGCCGTGGATGCCCCAACCCTGGCAGTGTTCAAAGACAGACTGGTTAAGGCCTTGAGTCAGCCTGTTCTAGTGGGAAGTGTCCTGGCCCATGGCAGGGAGTTGGGACTAGGTGATCATTAAGGCCTTTTCCAACCATTAACATTTTATGATTTTATGATTCTATTTTAAATGAATATTTAGGCATATCCATGTAAAAAGGTGAAACAAGTCATAGATTATATTGTAACTTTCAGGTGAACTTGAAGTAATCTATTTCATTTCCAGAAAATGACGTATTTTGTATGATGTCTATGACCATTTCCCAGGAATCTTCCTCTTCAGGTGCTTCTCTCCATTTATGGTGTCAGGTTAGACTCCAGAACTTCATTACTACCACAAGCCTCAGGACATCTCACTGCTATGGTGGGAAACTGTGGTAAATATATAATATTCTGTGTGTGGAAGAGAAGCGTAATTGCTCCTGCTGAACAGCGGCCGTGTGTAGGTGCCACCTCCTTACACTCCTTTCAGCCTGTCCAGAAGAACCAAATTCAGAGTCGCCACTCAGATTAGGTCTTTAGCAGGTCAAAACCAGAGGCCTTCTTACATCCTTATAAAACACATGTGCTGAGTGCCATGTGGGTGCCCTGAGTCCAAAGTAAAAATACCACAACGCCTGAACTCCACAGACACAGTTCTTAATTGAGCCTTTTGTAAAGCTTTAAGAGGCCTCTGCCTCTATCGTTAAATAAAGCACTGACTGCATCTAGTTTTATGGTTCTTTTCTGGTAGTTTATATCGTAGTCCTCCTCGTCATGAGTAACAGTTACTAGGGAATCGCAGAAAGAAGGGAAGAAGAAGAGCACACTATGTTTACATTAACACTTTTTAACCATTCCTGCACAGGAAAATACAAGCAACAGGAGGGATCATATGTAGAACTGTTTTTTCACATAGTTACACACAGTTCTAGAACCTACACACACCATGCAAACTATCTAACACCATACAGCTATAGTTAATTATTAAGTAGTATATATGTCACAAAAATTGCTAGATCTAAACAGCCTTTATGCAACTTATTTTACTTTTATAAAAGACCTCTTTTAATGTTACTCCACGGAGTTTCTGGAGGCTTTGTTTCAGCCCCTGTGTAGGCCCAAGGTCTCCAAATAGATTCCATTCTTATCTCAGAAGCTGGCACCTGCAAATTTGTCCTTGGTTCACTAGCTTGAAAAGGCGTATGTTCCCCAACACTATATGAGAGCAGTGCCCAGATGTTCTTTCATCAAGTATGTCATACACGTATGAAAATACATTAAACCTCTACATGCTTTCAAGAATGCTCTTTCTTTGCTTCTGGAACGAAAACAATTTAAGAACCATAAATCATTGCTGTGGGCTATTATATGATAAAGATAAATGGTCCAGAAGAAATCAGTACAGCTCCTCACTGAATGACTTACTGTCAATAATCTGAATATAGTCCTACACAATGTCTCTTTGTTCCATGATTATGTCAAATGACAACCATTTTTAAAAACATCACCTCTGATATTTCATTACGCCTCTTTCCTGTATAAACAAGTTCAAAATAAGATAAGTATCCTGTAATTTGACATATGGAAAAATATTTGAGAATGCCACAAGTAAATCAAGGGAAAAATAGTTTTAGTGTTTCCAGATATTCTGAACTTTCTTTTAAAAACATCTTTCTCAATAACTCAGATTGCACAGTGTTTTTCTACTGTGATTCTTGCTTTTGCTCTTAAATGTAGTTGATTGAGAAGAGATAAAGTAAATTGGAAAAGGAATATGTCCTTCACAGACATAAAGTCTTACACCACATTCCTATAAAATTTTGATTTTTTTAAAAAACAAAACAAAGCAAACAAATGGAGAAATTGAGGGGGGAGGGGGGAGATAAACCCAAGTATATGCACTTTATCAACCCCAGCCTTGCCAGACAGATTGCTCCTACAATGCTTCAGCCAAATTTGTTGGCCTGGGCAAGGAAGGAATGAACATAAAAAGGCAACAATGTCTTTAAAAAGTAAATAAGAATAAACACAAAGCTTCTATGATCATACATGATCACATTACATTTTCTACATGTAAAACATTGTGGTGAATAAACCACAGAAAAAACACTATTAAAAAATCCCATTACCAATAGTATCAGTTATCTAAGGAAGACAAGTTTCTCACCTAGCAAGCTTTGTAATTTGTCTTCTGTAAAGACTGGAGAATTTGATACATAAACATGAAACTTCCATTTATTAAATATTTGAAAGAACTGCAGGCTAAACACTTATTAAAGTTAAAAAATAACAACCAAAATAGACATCTCACTTTTCCAAATATATCTGCAGTCTAATGAAAAACCACAAATAGTTATTAGTGGCCTCTTTAGTAGTTCTTTTCTTTTATAAGACTGTTTACAACAGGCCCTTCTTCTTTCTGCTTATACAATAATTTCTGGAGTGTTTTTACCAGGAATCCCACATTACAGTTTTTGTAAGGATTCAAATTTTTGGCATCTTTTCATGGATGCTGAGTGAACTCAAAAGTTTAGCACTTGTAACACCTTGCAAAGTCAAATTTAGATGTCTTCTCTTGATTGTTAAATAAGGTAGCAGAAACACCTACAAACTTCAGTAGTTTAGAAATATCACTAAAGTAAACAATGCTTCTGAAAGTTACTTCAGAGGCTTATGCCCATCTGCATCCTTTGAATCCTTAACCACACAGTCATAGAATGTTAAGGGCTGGAAGGGACCTTAAAAGATCATCTAATCATCTAGTTCCAACCCTCCCTGCCATGGGACACCTTCCACTAGACTGGGTTGCTCAAGGCCTTTCTGGGCTGTGAGCACACACTGCCAGATCATGTTGAGTTTTTTCCTCCACTGTCACCCTAAGTCTTTCTCTGCAGGGCTGCTCTCAATCACTTCTTCAACCAGTCTGTCAGTGTGTCTGTGGTTGCCCTGACTCAGGTGTAGAACCCTGTGCTTTGCTTTGTTGAACCTCACAAGGGCCTCACAGCCCTGCCTCAAGCCTGTCCAGGTCCCTATGGATGGCATCCCTTTCCCCCAGCATGTTGACTGCACCACACACCTTGGCATTATCATTGAACTTGCTGAGGGTGCCCTCAGTCCCACTGTCCATGTCACTGACAAAGGTGTTGAGCACTACTGGCCCCAGTACCAACCTCTGAGGGACACCTATGTCCTCTTTGTTCCTTGTATGAATATTTACAAGCACAAGAAGCACAAAAAATAAACCAGGAGGCCCTATTATACCTACAGCAAAACAGATTAGTCTTCAGTTAAAATAGATAACTGAAATGAAGTCCAGCTGTGAAGACAAGTTGTAGTTATAATCTAAAAGTAATAGTTCTAATTCCTGTAAAAGGAGGCAGCATTAGGCTTACTCTAATGTCCTAAAAATTAAGAGCTAGCAAACAATGAAACTGTAAAGAGAGGGTAAGTCCTCACAGGAAAACATTACAGAAAACAGGACTGACCTAGTAAAGGCTAGACTATATATTTTGCAAAAATCATTGAAATACTATCTTATCTGGTTATGGTCTCCATTTCTGAAACTGTATGTTTTTACCTATAACTAAGGAATAAAATAACTGAATATTGCCACTATGTTACATAAAAATAATTATATTTAAGTGCAAGTCCTATAGGGCATATCTGGCACTTTGTAAACTGACTGTGCATTTACATGTTCATTTCCATGCATTGCAATTTTTTTGTACTTAAAAAAGGAAAAATCGAGGAATTATTTCTGGTAATACCTCTCTTGCTCTGCTTACATCTAAAAAATTAATGTCAGCCAACAGTTCAATATTTTATGCAGCACTATTCTTTTAATAATTAATAAAACACAAAAGTGCTGTAAGTAAATTCAGTCAGTGAACAGAGTAAGGATCTAGAGAATGGGGTCATGAAATGAAGGCAGAAAAATTAATTATGTGCATTGTTACAGCCATTTAACTTTAATTACCTGCAAATATCAGAAAATTGAACAGGGAAATTTGACACTGAGGTATCAAAATGTAGCATTAATGCAATGACATTGTTCTTTAGAATCTACTAATTACTTCTGCTTTCTCTGATTTCTTTTTTTCTTACCATATGTGAATAGTATTAAGCACTTCCTTGGACTGGGGAAAAGCAGCGGAAGAAGCTCCTGAAAAGAATTTTGGCAAAGGCACAATGGATCATGAAAAGAAAGACTAAAGGGAGGAAAAACCCTTCAATTAATCCTGCTATTTTAAAGCAAGGTCAATCAAAATGAAACATATTTCTAGTTCACTTTTTACAAAAGGTTCATATTCCATGAGAAGTTCAACATGGGTACAAAGATACAAAATCTGCAACTGATCCTGAGTTGTTCTAACAGCTGGATATTCAGATACTTGTAAAAGAGTTTGACGGCAATTAAGAAAGAAATGGCAAAAAAAATAAAAGCAAAATTTCTGCCCAAGTGTGAAAAAAGCATACACTTCTGACATCTGGCAAGTTACCCTTCAGTTACAAAGAAAATGTCACTGTATTGAAAGGTAATAAATACATACTTATGACCAGAAAAATGTCAAAATGGACCAATGGCATTCAAATTACTCTAAATGCCAGACAGACTGCTCTTGATTGCTCAGTATCATATCTCAACTGTGTGTGCAATCTTGACCTAAAATAATTCCCAGTACTCTCCCTCTGATCTCAGCCTTCACAAACAGCAATTTATGCCAATCCCTTGTTCTCTGGCGTTTGAAATATTTTTTTAATGTTTTGGTTGTAATGAGACAGCAGCTAAAAACTGAACACATTAAACATTTCACAATATGCAACAGCTTTTAATGATTATGGGGTTTTTACCAGTCATCATACACAAGAGAGGATGTGAGCTACTTACTCAGTGAATACAAGTTTTCTTGCTACATCAAAAATTATACAACTGGAAAAAAACCCAATGTAACTCACAAAAAAAAATTACTATCAAAGCTCACAAAGACTGTACCACTCTGAAGATAACTGGGCCGTCCTGTGGGACTATTAGTGAAATCACCAGAGTCACCCGTATATAGATAAAAAACATGCTGAGAACAAGTCAATGTAAACAGAATATTTTTGTTCCATTAGTATAAGGATGCCCAGCTGAATGCATAACATTTTCTGGGACCAACTTTACTATAGCTTTCCCTGCTGCAACCATTGTGGCTGGCCTTTGCTGCCTTCCATTCTGATTGGCCTCCTGCCCACCTGCACTCCTTATACACGCCCATACTTCTTTCCCCTGTAGAATCAAACTGGGAATTGCCCTTTTATTAAAGCTCTATGGCAAAATCTGGCATGCAAACTATCTCTCTCAGGCAAATTGGAAATTGTAACACAAGAAAAGAGAGATAGGAAAGAATAGAATAAAATAAAGGTGAGGATAAAAGGAGACAGTAAAAAAATGCATTTACGACTTGTCAGAATTTATTATTTGGTCCTCATATAATCACTTGCCTGAGTCTCATAACTGTGGTGGATGAAAAAGAGCATATTTTTCTTTGCATCTCCTCATCACACTGAATAGGAGATTCAATAAAAATTAATGCAGAAAGCAAACATCAGAAAAAAATAAACTAAGATGGAGCCAGACAACAATAATGACTCACTATTTTGCTTTTTCTTCTGTTCTGGGTGTTTTTTGTGTGCGGACAAATGGATGTTTTTATATTTCTACTTTTATATTAATTGCAATCATCTCTCAAAGTTTTCAGACAGTTGGCTATACAACTTAAACCATATTACAGTCGTGTCTGTGAGCACTAATTACATTAGAAGGAAGTTTTAACCTCCTCTAGACGGAATTTATCTGAATGGCAGATTACACTTTAGAATCACTGCTTGCTACAGCAACAAAATTCTTCAGATTTTTGGACATGCTTTCAGAAACAAACTGCTACTCATTCTTGAATCATCTAGGCTTGAAAATGGCAAATCCCCAGATAAAGTTTTATAACCTAAACATACCAGAGGACTAGATCACAAACTCTACTTTCTGTTAAAAAGCACAATATAACTATTCACACACCTTGAACTCTTACAGTTTGTCTACCAACTCATTCATGACTTCACCTACCATTACAAGAAAAATAACAGAATTAAATTCAGTTGTGGGTCAATTATGCATGCTGCCAATTTTGTATTGGTAATTCTGGTATTGCTGCAGGTTGAATTGCTGACAGAAGATCTTACAGCCAACTACAGTTCAGTGTCCTACACCTTTTGACACTTGTATTTTAGCCCATCTGCCAGAGAGTTTGCCTAAAACCAGATGGCATTTTGTGACTTCCTGTCTAATATTAATCCTTCAGAGGAAGCCCAGGAGCACCACTTGAATTGAACAGCAGGTGGATCTCTAAAGGAAGAGGTTTTTTAACTTTTTCTTTTCTTTTGAACAAAAAGAATGGCAAATGTGTTTTGAGCAGGCTTGTTTGAACAAAGCCTCCTTACCTTGCTTTCCATACTCCAAGAGCAGTTCCTCCCTTTCTTATTACTGCCACAGTGCTCAGTGAGGTGCTCACAATACCTTGAGAATCCTGTCACCAACCCCTACAGACAAAGGATGAGAATGCCCTCCCAAAGAGTCCCTAGGATGACAGCATTTCAAGAAAGTTGCTTGATAAGATTTAGTCTCAGGCATCCCATGCCATCTGTGAACCTCATGCTCATCCAGCAGAGGCAACAGAGAAACCGAAAACAACCCAGGAAGTGCTACTCACTTTGCACAGCATGAAGTTTTGACACGAGCAACACTGTAAATTGGCAAAGAATTCTTAAAGCAGATGTTGATGTGACTGACTTAGGTGAAAGAGCAAAACTCTGGAAACTCAGAGAGCAGTTTGTGTTGACAAGTCCTCAGGCATATTACAAGATGGTCAGTGAACAATTGAAAAGAAACAGAAATGCCTAAGTGTTTCATAAATATTTAATCACACTATCTCCCAAACTGCAACAAACAGATTTGGGCCACGTTTCACAAAAGCTGACAAGAAGAAAAGCTCTCCCTGCCTGACATATTGCCAAAGTTCTCTTTCACTGACTGGAGTTCTAGACAGCATATATCATTGACATTTAAAATTTCTAGGGCCTTTGTTAGAAGACAGCACATCAACTATATAAACCGGCAACAACACTTTTAATTAACCAATTTATGAGGTCAAAGGCCACAGCTTCTCGTCTTCAGCAGAACCTTTGCTAAGCCTTTCCTTTAGATTGAAAACAATTAAGTATTTTGAGGGGATTTTTTTGAGTGCTATGTAATTTTAATCTACCAATAAATGTTCTTAACAACTTGATTACATTGTTTGCAAACTGAAGCATGTTTAGCAGACTGTGCTAAACAGTCTTATGCATGGAGTGAGAATGTTACAAAAAGGTCAGAAAGAAGGGAGTAAATAAACTCATCAGAAATAATCCTCTGATAAATACAGTGCTGAGTAAGAATACTCAGGTGACACCTTGAAACTTTGCACTTTATTGCCACAAATAAGTTCATAAATCACCCTGAAGGCTTTGGCTCAAAATCATTACATTTACCTGTGAATGTAGAACCTATTTTAGTAGCTTTATTATGATGCATTTTACCACAGGACTCCTAAGATCTCATATAACATGAACAACTGGCTGTAAAAAAAAGTTTAAGAAATAAAGCACATGACAGCATTTACCTCACCTACTGGCAGGTCGTATTTTTCTTCTAGTTCATTTCAAGGCCGTCAAACTGTGTAACAAAGAATGTCTAAATTCAACTAGAAAAATCAGGAAAACTGAATTTAAGAAAATGTTTAACTACTCTGGGAAAAATTTGGCTAGGATACCTGAGCTAAAAGCCCATCATACATGGGAAGACAAAAACCTCAGGTTTTTTAAAAATTTATTTATTTTAATAGAATGATAGAAAAGTTAGAAGGGGCTTTTTATGAATCATTTAGTCCAACCCCTCTGCTTGGCCTTGATGAATGTTCTAAGGTTCTCACAGATCCACTTCTCAAGCTTGTTCAGATCCCTCTGGATAGCATCCCATCCTTCAGGAGTGTCAACTGCACCACTCAGCTTGGTAAGGGTGTACTTGACCCCTTTGTGTATGTCATTAACTAAGATATTAAATAACACTGGTCACCACATGTGGATCCGAGTACACCAGTTGTCACTGATCTCTACTGGAATACTGAGCTATCAACCACTAGCCTCTGGATGTGACTGTCCAACCAATTCCTCATAAATCAAACCGTCCACCCACCAAGTCAATCTCTTTCCAATTTAGACAAAAGTATGTTGTGGGGACCCTGTTAAAAGCTCTACAGAAGTCCAGACAAATGCTTGTCTGTAGTCCTTTTGTCCATAGATGTAGCCCCTCCACTGCAAAAGGGGTTGAAACCAGGTTATTTTTAAGGTCCATTCCAACCCAAACCATCCTTTTGTTATACAATTTGCAGAAGAAACTTTTGTATATGCTACAGAAGATCTTGAAATAATCATGAAGGCAGTAAAACACAAACAAGGAAAGCTTTACAGTTGTGTAAGATAAAGAGACAACTCAAAATGTCATGGAAGTAAGTCTACAAAGACTGCATGTTGAGAGTCTTGTATGAAGTTAATCTATCATCACATTTGATTACTACTACTAAATAGAATGCCAACTAATGAAATCCCACTTCCAATTAACTTCAAAAGAAAGTCTGCACTGGACTGACAAATGCTTTTTTAATGTGTAGTAAAGAAGCTTTCAGGTGTATTTAGTGAAAAGATTTCAAAGCAGAAAATATCTCACTGACAACAATACTGCCTAATGGCATTTCAATTTAACAATTCCAAATCTGGTCCTGAATTTGGGTTTGTAAAGTCCAGAATATACACAGACCATGTAGTTAGATGCTTGAATTCTATCTTTTTAAGCAAATGCAAGAATTACTATCAAATGCACAAGTTCACCAGCACAAGGACTGCAAAAACGTCACTACTGACACTACTATTTTCTTACATGAATATTTAGTAATTTGCTCAGTGCTATTAAACAGATTGTGGAATGAACTTTTAAAACTGAGGACCAAATTCTGCTATCCTTATTTGGCATGGTAAAATAGTAAGTAAATTCAACTTAAATAACTGATTTGTCATATGAGTAAGAAAAGCAAACTCTCTTTCTAGTTTTTCTTCTTAAACTGAGAAGTAACTCCAAAATTTCACTTTTAAATATAAAACACATCTAATTGCCCCCTTGATTCATAATAAACCCTGAAGAACTATCACTCCTTCAGAATGGCTGAGAAGTGTCTTTATCAACAGCAGAAATTTTCAAGAAAAGTATTTGAAACAATATAGTTTCTCTAAAAGATTTTGGCCTTACAAATTTTCAGGTGGTGAAGTCAAAAAAAGTTCAACTTTCTCATAAGCAGAAGAAGAAAGACTTTAATAAAATAGTTATTCTAAAAATAAAGTGATACTGGGAGAGCTAGTGAAACTGCCTGTACCGGAGTAGAAAGCTAAAATAAAAAGAGGAATGTGATCAATTAGAGAATCTGGAAAATCACAGAAGTGACTTTTGAAGTCAAGCAGTTCAGTAGTTGGGGAAAAAATAATAGGCAGGCCAAGTAACACAAAAGACCTTTAAAAAGGTTAAACAAAAAGAAAGCCTGATTTAGAAAAGTCAGAAGTAGCTGCAGTGATAGGAATCAAAAAAGGAAGACACACTTCTGTTAGAAGTAGTTTATACCAAAAATGTATAAAGACTATGGCATAAAGAAGAAAGAATTTGAAAGTAAATTAGTGATTCTGCAGGAGAGAAGTGAACACTACTATGTAGAAAATACTTCAAGAAAACAAACAAAAATAGGCAACAGGCTGTCAATTTTAACAGATTTTAATACTGCAGAAGGTAATGGTACTTGTATAAGCATATTAAAATTATGTGATTGGAGACTCTTGGAAAAATTGCATCTTGTCTCATCTTGAGAATTGTGCTGTACTGTTCTCACCATCAGTTGCTACTTGTTTACACTGCCACCATCCACTTAAACCCCATCAAATGTCAGGGCCTGGGCATCAATCTCCTACTGGCTCACTGTCCTCTACATTATTTCATCTTTTTACTCAACTTAGTTTTACTACTTCTTTTGTGGTAAGGACAGAGGGATGGGGCAACAGAATATTTATTTTCTGTATCGGTTTAATCTGTCCTTAATGGGAAAAACAAAAACAAAAACAAACCCCAACATTAACAGCAGAAGAAGATAAAAAGTACACAAAGAAATACTTCCTCTGAACGTTTTTCTAACCTCCAAGAACCCAGGGATTTCACAGACTGAAGTGAGCCCTTAACATTTAACAATAATTTAATGCTATATACATTTTTCTTCCATTGTTTTGCTCAGTTACTTTTCAGACTTTGAAAATACACAAATCTCAACTGTAATAAATTCCAGATCTTTGATATATGTGTAAAGAACTACCATTTTTTCATCTGAAATTTCTCACTACTTATTTGCTCTGATGTCTTTTATTTCATGTATTGATAAGTACAGTCAACAATTGGTCCACATTTAGCCTCCCTGTGTCCCTCCTGCATTTATAGATCTCAACTGTGCTGGACCAGCCATCTTTCCAGCTACAGAATGGCCCACTTTGGGGTTTATTCTATGCAACTCGTCTTGTATTTTGATCATTTGCTGGATTTCTTTGAACCTCTTCTCGTTGTGTGTGAATTTTTGTGCATTTTTTTTAAAAGGAGGGCTTTGGGCCTCAAAGCAAAAGTACACATACACTCAGGCAAGGAAAGGTACATCTAACATGAAACAATTTTTCAATGCTCTTGGGCACTGAATTGAGGTTTTCATGGAACTTGTTCTTATAATACCAAAATCTCATTGCTGATGAGTAAAGTGCTCAGTTTAGAGATTTTTTCCTTTAAAACAAAACAACCCCACTCCCCCAAATTAGGATAATTCTTTTTATATGCTTTCATTGACACTTATCTACAGTGAATTTTCTGTGCTACGTTAATGTCCAGTTACTCAGCTTCACAGTCTTTATAAAACCCTTCACAGCTGGTCCTTCTCATTACCACACTAAATAACGTAATGTCATGATGAAATTTTATCACTTAACTAGTAAGCTTTCAGTATTACTTCAGAATATGCTGAACAGCAGGCACTCACTGCACGTTCCACTGGGTTTTTGCTACAAGCCATAAAATAAAATTACAATCACTATGAAAACAGAACAGTTATTGCAGCCTTATTTAGCATTTTTTATATAAGACACTGTTTCTTCTCATGACACACAGTTTTATTGCAGGTATTTGGTGAGGGCACCCACCAAAAGCAACCTCTGCACACCTGTTATAGTTTCAAAATATTTCATGTAATTTTTCTCTCCCTTGCAAACACAGAGGTTTGGGAGTTGGCGTCCAACCCCCAGTCCCTGTGCCTATAACCAGGTAACAAAAGGATGGTCAACAGCTTTGCATTCCAACTTAATGAACTGGATTGGGGAAGGTGAAGAAAGGTTTTTCCTGAGTTTTTTTTGCCACACTTTCTCGTCTCCGACTGAGGTGTGGGGTGAGCCACCATGTACTGGGCTGGTGGGAGCCCCTGGAGGGAGGTGCCCTGGTTTGGCCCCCCTGCCAACTCCACGCACCCTATGCTGTTCTTCAAAGACAGAGAGAGAGAGAGAGAGCAGTCGCTGCTACAGTGTCATTGGTGCTAAAACCCCCAACTCTCCCCTCACAACATTTTGGACAACAGGGCAAGCAAAGAGTCCATGGGAAAGGTTTCAAACCACCCTCTGTGGCTGCCATCTTCCATGTGAGTGTTTCAGAACCACCACCTCTCCCTGGTCGCCATCTGTGCCTCAGTGGAGTTTCGGAGTGACTTTTGCGACATTGCCTCTCGAGGCACAGCACCGCCTCCTGCTGTCTGTAACTATAACTGCACCGATGGGGCAGAGATAGGACTTCACTCATTTAAAAGTTTTGGTTATGGTGTTGCTGTTTGTTCAGTTCTGGGTTTGGTTACATATATATTGGTAGTTAAGAACTGTTATCCTTTTCTACACATTTTCTGATTAAAGTCTCTTAATTTCAAAGGTTGTGGTGGGTTTTCGGAAGAGGTCCCCTTCCTAGTCCAGATAGACATCTTTTCTTTTACACTGAGACAACACTGCTTCAGTAAGATTGTTTCTGAAGGAACCATGAAGCAGGTGGGTAAAGACCTCCAGTAAACTTGTGCAATATGTCTCCTGTTTTCAACAGATGCACTGAGGTAGCCCAACACTGCATATACACCCCTGAATCTTCTATTTCTACTCTTCATCAGATTTTCCATTAGTTATTTGTTACAGGTATTAATGTAGTCTACCTAGACACACGGAAAGATAAGCAGAAACACAGCCAATAACATGCAGTACTTGAGGAATAATCACGGACTCTGATAATCCTGATCTGTGGAGATACTCAGACTTCCTGGTGCCCACACTTGCCCACACTCTCCACGTTGACTGGCCATGAGGCGTGACTGCCCACAGAAAATTGACGGATTTAAAGCTGAACATAAATTTTGTGGCCAAAAGATCATTCTGGGAGACCTTATCCTTATTTCAAGAAACTTCCTTGCATCAAGTGTCCTGGAAGTTTAAAGCACTGATTGGAATGACTTTGCTTCCTGAGAACAGGATGCAAGTCCTTATATATATATATCATGCAGTCTAATACACAGGAGATAAGCACCTGTTCTGACACAAGTATTTTGTCTACCAAGTACTGATAGGTGTATAGACCAACAAAATTACAATTACAATTTTAAATTATATGGCCCTCATTAAAAATACTTATATACAGAGCCTGCTTTGTATCAGTTGATGTAATTCCTGATGTTTAAAGGTTGTTTTTCTCAAGAGTTACTGCAAATAGATGCTCTCAATATTGATAAAAAACTCCAGGCTCCAAACTCTCTAAATGGTCATTAAAATTACTGTACAGACAGTGTTTGTCAAAATCTATGAATAATAATCAAAGCCCATACACATACATTCCTGTAATTTCTGGGTGCTTCTGCCATGTATGCTCAAGACGGTATTTGGAACTCCCACTTCTCTTGTAGAAGAAATTAACAAATCATATTCAACTGTAAAAGTACTAGTTACAGTATGTCAGATTGACAGATGATTCCCTGATCTCAAAGCTACCTCTTATTTTTCAAAAAGTCTAGCAAGACTTCAGGCAGTTCTGTTAAAGTCTTTAAAAGTCACATCTTGGGCTCTACGGAAGCTGGTTAGGAAAATAAATTCCACCTCAGGGATGGTAGAGTGAGGAAGGAGAGAGAGAAGGAGAGATCACAAATGTAATCGTAAGTTGCGTATCAAAATATCAACTCACTTGAGGACTAGTGCTTGAAACAATACAAACATAATACACTCGAAAGTGTTCACTGCTAGTCAAGCAGATGTAAGGATACAGTGCAAGTGGAATTGAACAGTAAAACTTCAAAGGTTAAAAATTTGCTATAAGAAACCAGATTTCAGCTGATAATACCAATTTTCATATAACAAAGAAAGTCTAAGGAAAACAAAATAGATGTGTCAGAAATTGTGAAGGCAAAATGGGACAAGAAAATGAGGTGTTGAATACATGAATAACAGCAATGCTGTGGTGAATCCATAAATATGATGATTGGATGGCACAATGCTGCTTATAGTATTATGCCCAACAAGTAGCAGAGGAGTACATCAACAAAGAATTACAGAGTCACAGTGAATATGGAACTACCTCTAGCCTCAAACTGAGCCCACTCATCCACAAAAGGGCACAGTACTCAGATCAACAGTGAATTTAGCTGGAAACAGAAAGCTACAGGATCTGTGCATATGGTAACATGACAACTGAAATACTATTACTTCATGGAAACATTTTGTAGTCTTCCGAGATGTTTACAAAGTACTTTGTCACCACAAAATGTCAAGGAATTACAGATTATTAGGTATAAATGTTATGCATAACAATAGAAAAAAGAAAATAACAGTTTATACCCCATTCCTTACTTTCTAAAATCCAGTTTTTCTTCAGTGTGAGCTGAACTGGTCTCAGCTTAAAAAAAAGAGGGAAATAGAGTTTTCATACATCATTCTACATTCACTTAGAACTATTTATTGATATTTGAATATGAATTCTGCCCCATCTCCAAATTCTCAAAATCAAATGTGATTTGACTGGAGTGGTGGTAGCTGCCCCAGAACTTGGGTGGACACAGTCCCTTTAGTGTCACCATGTCATGTCACCACGCCTGTTGCCACTGCTGCTCAGAGTCTTGCCTGACACACCCCAAGCATCGCTCTTGACCCTAAACTACCCTACTCTGGAGCTGCACCATCACCAATTGTAGCTCTCAGGAGGACAGAGAATTATTCTGTTTGAGAGAGTGAAGAAAACAAAGAAAAAAAAAGCCCAGAACGCAGACTTCAGGCTTGACCAAACATTAATGTTAAGCACACAGTCCAAATGCCTCTTAAACACACAAAGCTGTGGGTTATCAACCACCTCTCAAGGAAGCCTATCCTACTGTCTGACCACTCTCTCAGTGAAGAAATCCTTCCTGATGTCTGGTCTGAACCTCCCTGATGCAGCTTTGAGCCATTCTACATGTCACTAGATCCCAGGGAGAAGAAATCAGTACCTTCCTCTCCCCACATCCTGGTCCCCAGGAAGCTGCAGAGAGTGATGAGGTCACCCCTCACCCTCCTCTTCTTCATATTAGACAAGCCCAGAGTCTCAGGCTCTCTTCAGAGGATATAACTTCAACGCCTCTTACCAGCTTGGTTGCTCTCCTCTTCCGGAGGTGTTCAAGGACCTTCATATCCTGCCCCAGTGGTGGGGCCCAGCACTGAGCACAGCCCTCCAGCTGAGGCTGCACCAATGCTGAACACAGCAGGGACAATCCCCTCTCTTGCCCACCTGGCGAAGCTGGTTTTGATGTGCCTCAGGATGCAGTTTGCCCTCTCGACTCCCATGAGCCTGCTGCTGACCACAGTGCCCCAGTCTCTTCTGCAGCCACTCCTCTCCCACTTAAGACCTGTGCCAGGCATCATTTCCTCTCAGCTGCACTGGTTCCATTTTATGCCACTGATGACTGCCCAATGCTCCAATCTATCCAAATCCCTCTGCGAGGCCTCTTGTCCCTCAAGAGAGTCAGCAACACCTTCCAGTTCAGTACCATTAGCAGACATGCTAAAGTGGCATTCAGTTCCTGAAACCAAATACCAAGCTCTGAGCACACCACTGGTGACCACTCACCAGCCAGATGTGGCCCATTCACTAGAACCCTCCGAGTCCTGCCATCCAGCACTTCACCCAGCACACCATGAACCCACCCAGCCCACAGCTGGCAACTTGTACGGCCTCTTCTCCCAGGCAACTGGGACAGCACAAGGGGAAACAGCCCCAAGTTGTATCAAGGGAGGTTCAGGTTGGAGAGTGTGGGAGGTGGTAGGGGCACCATCTCTGGAAGTGTTCGAAAAGCAATGAGCTATGGCACTTAATGATATGGTTTACTGGACACAGTGGTATTCAGTCAAATCCTGGACTTGATGACCTTGGAGTTAGTTTCTGATCTTAATGATTCCGTGGTCCTATACTCTCCCACCAACCCTCCTCTATTCCAAACGAACAAGTCTAGGAGGGTACACTTCCTATCCAGTTCCCTCAGTAGCTGCAACATGTTCTCTCCCACAACCTTCAGCAAATTCCTAGACCTGATTCTCACATCAGGATTGTGAGCCAAGACAGGTGAGTACCCACAGGACTCACAGACATGGCCTCGCACAGAAAGCAGCACAGTATCCCTGGGACAAAGGACAGACCTTGGGGGTCCAGAGTGGGGGACAAACACACTCAACAAGCAAGGGCTGCAAAGCCTTCTTTTTGAAGATGAACGGCCTCCCCTCCAGTGGTCACAGGGCTCAAGCAAAGCTCTTCAAAGACTCAGAACAATTACATCCTTCCTCAGGTCCCACTATGCTCAGCCCTGAAACCCTGTTTTGCCTCAATGCCACAGACACTTAACCGCAAACCAGCCCAAGAGTGGGGAAGGAAGGACTTGCAGACCAAGTAGGGACTCTCCTCCTTTGGTCTAGTTGCACCTTGGACAGCCATATAAACAGGAAGGGGGGCAAAAATTAAGAAGAAAGAAATCACAACACTGACTAGAAGGTGCCTGAAAAACTTCATCTCTTTTGTCCATTTCCGACCCCTCCCAGGGGCCAGTGCTGCCCTGGGGATCACAGACAACTTTACAGAACTTTCTAATATTTTCAAGGGATGGATATTTATTTTCTACAACTATCCAGCATAGGCATGACGATATCAAGAAGATTTTCACTGACTCTTACAAAACGGAAAATTACATCATTTGATAGCAAATTGCTATAATCTATTGCTATTGATGGGATAGCAGATTCCTGGATTTACAACAGTGGTCCAGAAACAAACCTAAATCAAACTGATTTATGTATTATCTATTTCTGATAAAAGAGTAAGTATCTGGGATAGATTTCCTACTTTTATATATGTGGTTGTCAGCAGGTTAATTTTTTCAGTCTTTTTTTTTGGTGCTAAAGGAGTAAAAGGTCAAAAGTGGGGGTTTTAGCCATCTGTTTCCACTATGCTCTGCTTATCTCCTCACAACCAGACACAGCTTCACTCACAGAGGTCTGTGATTGCTTCATACAATACACCACCACAATAACAGTGCCAACCATGCCTGCTGTGCAAACCAGACAGCTCTTCCCTCAAACTAATTGCAACAACTCCTCTCAGTTAACTGAACACTTTCTCTGTGTCACCTCTATTAAATATTTTAGATTTGTGAATATATTTCCTCTGGGGCTTTCTGGAAAAGCTCAGTTAAAATTTCTTCAAATATTTTTTTCAAAGAAAAATGCTCTGCTGACTGAGCTGTTAATTAAAAGAGCTTTTATTGAAGATCTTAAGATTTTAATTCTAATTTAAAACAAAGTTTATTAAAATATCCTATGGTATCTTTAAAATCATGCAACATACCAATTTGTATTACCCAAAATCAGTAAAGCTGTGAAGAAACTCAATCAAACTTTTCTTTCAATGCCTCCAATCTATTGTGTCTTTGTAGTATATCTTGCAATTAAGAATTGCTAATCTCTTCATTACTAAAATAGTTCTTTTCTACCTCCGGACTATTGATTAAAAGCTGAAATCACCATTTATTGAATAATTTTAGTTTCTTTTTAATTCACAAATAATGTCTGCAGGAATCAGTCCTCATCTCCTTTATTATCCCCCCTATTTAGCTATTGTCGTACCCAATGGGATCCTGTCCTGTATCAAAAATAGAGTGGCCAGCAGGACCAGGGCAGTGATCCTTCCCCTGTACTCTGCGTTGGTGAGGACACACCTTGAGTGTTCTGTTCAGTTCTGGGCCCCTCAGTTCAGGAAAGATATTGAGGGGCTGGAGCGGGTCCAGAGAAGAGCAACAAGGCTGGTGAAGGGACTGGAGCACAAGTCCTCTGGGGAGAGGCTGAGGGAGCTGGGGTTGTTTAGCCTGGAGAAGAGGAGGCTCAGAGGTGACCTCATCATTGTCTAAAACTATCTGAAGGGAAGTTCTAGCCAGGTGGGGGTTGGTCTCTTCTCCCAGGCACTCAGCAATAGGACAAGGGGGCACGGGGGGCTTAAGCTCTGCCAGGGGAAATTTAAGTTGGAGATCAGAAAAAACTTCTTTGCAGAGAGAGTGCTCAGGGATTGGAATGGGCTGCCCAGAGAGGGGGTGGATTCACCATCCCTGGAAATTTTTAAACACAGATTGGACATGGCACTGAGTGCCATGATCTAGTAAATGGACTGAAGTTGGACCAAGGGTTGGACTTGATGATCTCAGAGGTCATTTCCAACCCAATCGATTCTATGATTCTATGATCTTATGCTCTTTCTGGGACCAGAGCCTGCCTTCTTGTATTTCAAATATGATATTCTACTCATTTTCATCTCACAAAAATGCACTATCAACCCAAAGTTTTAAGACATGATCAACAAAAACTCTATTCAAATAGAGAATCATTTACAAAGTATTTAAATATTAACTGTAATGTAGAAAATAAGAAATAATAAAAAGCCAGAAAAACCCTACAACACTGGCCACAGTGTCTAGCTCACTGAGAAAGGTAAAACGCTGTCACAGCTTGAACAAAATTCAGTCTGTAATTGTGCTGGTGTTTGCTTGCAGGCAATTTTGTTATAAACTTCTGCCTGTTTTTTGTTATAAACTTCTGACTGTTAATAAGTATTTAGAAATTACAGTGTACTGCAGAAGTATGTCTAGTTCACTTCAGACAAAATGACCAGACTTAGTGTAATGCACAGTTGTGCGCACAGTGCTTAAATGTAGCCTTTGAACTGCTCCAGGCTCAGCCGGCATCTCCACTAAGCATTACATGTCCCATGGGTGACGGACTGCAGTTACAGCACAAGTTCTGACTTAGCACAGGACAGCACAAATAAAGTTGAAATTACAGTCAAACCATTCAATATAACCTTTAAACTTGATCTAAGAGACTAAAGCCAGTCAGTTCACACTTCATCATGGGAAAACTTTTTTTTTCCTGCAGGAAGCTATATCTGCATTTGAGAACACCAACAGTGTCATTAAAACAGCTCCACGTGATTTGAATAATAGCAAGTATCAACTAGCATATAAAATAAAAATCAGACCAAACATTGATTTTGGCTCTGGTATATTTAGTAACAACCAAATCATCCATCATAATTTAAAATACTTAATACTTCAAGAGTCAATGTATTTTTCATTTTCATTAAGAATTTAAAGCCTTTAAAACAAGATTTTCAACACATTTCCAATAAAAATTCCAATAAAAAGAAGGCTAGGGAGAGCAGAATATTCTTCTTAAAAAATCAAAACAAAAAAACAGATAAAAAGTACAATGTTAATTAATAACATAAGAAATAGAGAATTCAAGTATGCAGAAAGAAGCACATCTCCTAACAATGTTTTTTTTATATTCCTGCTGTCTGCCTATGTTTTCCTATCACCCTTTGCATCACTGTTTCATAAATAAATGCCTCTTCAAAGTCTTAAACCTTCTATTGAGCTGCACACTGTATGGAAGGAAGGTATGTGGTACTCTGGTTACACTTTCCATCCATGAGACAGATTCTCAGGGCTGTCACATAGTTACATGGTTTTATCCAGGTTCATGCAAAGATGGTTACAGATTAACATAACTACATCTCCTTTCCTCCTACAGCTAAGAAATTTTATACAAAACAGGACGTTTTAAAATGCAGAAATCAGTTATGGGCAAATTAAGTACTTAGAAAAATTACATGTCTTTCTCATGTGATAATCTTCTATGGTAGGAATACATTTGTTTATAAACAGGAAATGCTTTTCCATTTCCTGTAGTGCACAAACACATTTTAATATCTAACATAATAGTAAAGCAAACCTAAAGTAAAGTAATAAACTGGGGTTTATGGGATCTTTAAAATAGTAATTATTTATATATTTAATAGCTGTATTAAATAAGGATTCATGCACCATAGTCAATACTTCTGCTCATTTTCCAAGAGTTTTTGGGGTAGTATCTTACTTTACTTTCATTACTTTATTTTTACTTGTTCTATCACTTCAGTGTCTTTTTCCATTCCATTTTGCATTAGACAGGATTAATAATTTTAAAAGTATCATTTGTATATAAAATGATCTATAATTTTACTGTTCATTATTTTAAATAAAATAAACATTTTAACAGCCTCAGGGATATTAATTACATTTTATGCTCCACTACAATGCCTAAAAATATTTTAGGCAGGTAAAATGCCAAAACACTGATGGTGTTAGACCACATCCTTTTGCCTTTCAGCAAATGTTCAGACCGCATGAACATTTATATATAGCTAGGTTCATTTAAACAGTACTTAACAGCACTGGTTTAAGCAACTGTTTTACCAGGACCATAGCCACACATACACAGAACATGCTGTTACCACAACTGTTGTGCTAAGATTGCTTCTGAGATTCATGTAAGAGACTAGTTTAAACCAATTGCTTCAAAACTGTCTCAAGGACATATGCATTATCAGGCAAACAGCCCTCTCAAGTGTAACACAGCTATAATTTTAGGACTCAAAATGTCAACACTTAAAAATGGAATTAAACACTGGAGTCTCTTGAAACTTGACAGGTGCATCACCTTCCGTATTTGACTACTATCTCATCTAGCTCTGTAATACTTCTTGTCTTTTCTCCATAGCGAATAGAAGGCTCAAAGGGATTTCATCACACTATTCCAGTACATAAAGGGGATCTACAAAGAGTATAGAGAAATTCTTGCTTCACAAGGAGCCCCCCACAAAAAGGACACGTGGCCGTGGGCACAAGCTGCACTGGTAGGAGTTTCATCTCAACCTAAACTACTTTTATCAGTGAGAACAATCAAACACTGGAACAACCTCCTCAGAGAGGTGATGGAAGCACTACCCATCACTGGACAAGGTGCTGCATAATCTCATTCAGGCTTCCCTTCCCACAAAAGGGTGTAGCAAATGATCTTTCAACGTCACTTCAAACCTGGTCCATTCTACGTTTCTGCAATTCTGGTCCTGGAAGTCCCGTGTCAAAGACAAAAAATATATGGTGCTACATGGAGAACATAAGTAGTTAGTAACAAAACATAAAAAGTCTGAAAGGATAATAGTAAATTCTTAAATGTATGGCAAGGACTGAACATTAGAAACCTGCTGGTTTTCAGAGCATCTTTGAACCTCTGCTCTGAAAAATTATGATCTAATTATGAAGTGAAATTTTTTTTCCATTAGTAAAACATTTGGTATTATTACTACTTTTAAGATAGACTTTCAATAATGTCCCTGAATGAAAATGGCAGTTTTGTTAAAAAATTACCTGTGGACAAACAATCCTACTCTTACGGAAATAATTAAGAAATAAATACAAAATAGTTGTTCCTACAACCCAGGGGGGCAGTATTTGCCAAACGCTTGCCAAGACAAAGTTTTTATTATTATGGAGACCAAATATGGGGAAAGAGTGTGACGCTTTCATAAGAAGCTACAAAATTCTACTTCCAGCTTTCCTATTACTGTAATGAAAAATAGTTATGCATGGGAAAAGAAATATTTATTTCAATCAAGAAATGCATATTTCAATGTGCATGTTCTAACATCTTAGACAACACTAACATTTTCTGCACAACTCAGTTTTTGATTTTACAAAACAATGATTCACTATGAAGTTAGATGCACTAACTAAAAATAAATTTCAAGTGAGAAAGTGAAAACACTCAATATTTACAATCATCTTTCTTACAATCTTACAGAGTGCTCTATACAATTGTTCAAGCTTCTCTCGTCAGCTGGTTACAGCCTCACAAAACCACTCACTTGTAGCTGATCAGAAGCAAGCATCTATTAGGCAAAATTAAAATTTTTATTTGACATACCATAACTCACCTGCCTGGGAAGACGGAAGAGAGAATTTTTGTAAAATATATCTTTAGCCTGGCTCCATGTTCCATCAATGATGATCATAACAGATGGATTTGAAGACATCACTGCAACTTCTTCCAAATTGGTTGCTTCAGCTCCAGGATATAAAATTAAAGTATTGGGATTTCTGCATATAGTTGCTAATTCAGGATACCTTCAATGCACAGAAAAAAAATTGAAATAATTATTCAAAGTTTTTATGACAAACACATAGTTCCAAATACTTTAAGTTACTAGCTGCCACTTATGTTTCTCTAATTTTTACTTAAAATGTACCTTTCTCAGCTACCACTTTCTCTTTCCAACACCTCTTAAGCTGTTGGTTCTCTCTCAGAGTCTAAGTTGGGGCAGGAAAAAAACACCCACAAAAGTAATCTATGAAAGCTTAATAAAGCAATATATCAGGAGTATTTGCCAATGCTTTAATCACCAAGTCTAATGCCTACTAGAACCAAAGAAGTTTTGAATTGTTTACCAAAATTTAATATGTATTCTACCAAAATTTCTTCAAGCACTTGGCACAAAATTACTGCAATCATCCCATTTTGAACTTTCTATATATAGAGAGTAGCAATTCATGATCCATGTCTACAAGACATTTTTGAAAATTCTATCATCTCAATTTATCTTTTTTTTTAATTACCTCTTCTACTAACTACTACCGTTATAGTTCCCAAACTTTTATATTATTTTCCTCCTTCCTCTTGGTTTCTACATTTGGCAATGATGCCACAGGAACAATTACTGTCTCTTAAGCGTACAGTTAATATATGTGCAAACTCCTGAAGTTTCTGCAGGACATCACTGTAAGTTAGTTTATAAAAATCTATGAAAGGCATTGTCATTTAAGTAGCATTTCGAGTCCCAAAAATCAATCTCAACCCAATCTGAGCCTGAACACTCAAAGCATGGGGCATCCACCACTTTTCTGGGTAACCTGTTCCAGTGCTTTTATCCCAGCCATGCTAAAGAATTTCTTCCTAATATCTAACCTAAACCTACTCTCTCCCAGTTTAAGGCCATTTCCCCTTGTCCTATTATCACAAGCCATTGTAAAAGTCTCTCTTCAGCTTTCTTGAAACCCCCTTTAAGTATTGGAAAGCTTCTATAAAATCTCCCTTGAGCCTTCTCCTGGCTGAAGAACTCCAACCCTCTCAGCCTTTTCTCAAAGGAGATGTGGATCAAGCCCCCCGATCATCTTCACAGCCTTCCTCTGACTCCTTCCAACTAGTCCATGTTTTTTTCTGTGCTTAAGGGCTCTAGTGCTGGATGCAGTACTCCAGGTGAGGTCTCACCAGATTGGAGTAGTCTAGCAGACTTGTAAGGGAGAATCTGAGAAAGTCTGGCCCTGTAACAAAGACTGAACCACTTGTGTTGAATTCATTTCAGCCATATCATCAGAGTCTTCAAAATCACCTCAGTCAGAAACCATGAAGAAATACAAGGCAAGGTTGGACTGTCTCAAACACGTGGCATAGAAAAAAAAATAAATTCTGCACAGTACCTCAGAGGTTACAAAGAGTAACTGATTTGGCAGGAAGAGAAAAACTGAAATACCATGTCACTACTCATACAAAATGAGCTCTTCATGCTGCCTGCTATGAACCACTAGTGCAAGATCATGGACAGAGACATGCTGCAAATACGTAAGTCCACATAGAGAAATGCCTAATGTCACTGTGACTCCAGAGCTTTTAAGTTCCAGGAGCTGGGCACCTACACCACTTCTCCAAAAATCAAGCAAGAACCTCTACTCTTGGACAGGTAGGGGGAAGGTTAGGCAAGAAAGAAAAACAGTTAATAATGGATTTTGAGTTTCTATATACTAGGTGTACTTCAAATCTTCACTCCAATATCCCTCTCTGGGAATATATTTGAAAACATAATTTTATGAGTGTTAGATTCAGGCAGTATTGCAGTGGCTCAGACACTGAGATCCTGAGATTAAGACTCATATACAACCATAAAGGATGTATCTCAAATGAAAGCACCACTGAATTCAGTGTACCAACAAGCCCAGAGACAGTATTCCATTACCTGATCATCCTCACTGCCAGTACACTCCCTCCAACATCAGTCTAGACTGATTCAACACTGTGGCTCATTACTGTTCGCTAAAAATAAAAATTTTTTGCTTCCAAAATGAATGGGAAAAGAACTATAAATAGAGACAGAAAATCTGTAAGGTAAGTCTGGGGAAACCAAGTATGTGGAACTATCTGTACCCACCACATTTTGAGACGTTACTTACACTATACTAGTTTGGTATCACTTTAACCAAGAATCTTGCTACACAAGCATTACAGGCTATCTAGCACTTAAGACTTAAATCTAGAAAACTGTTCATTACTTTCACATGTTTGTCAAGAACCCAATTGCTCAAAGAGCAAAATATTCTAATTCTGAGAAAGATTTTTAAATCATTAACACTCTTAGAGGATTAAAAAAACATTAAAATAATAAATTCTTGAAAGTAATATAAGCCTGTATTGACTATGGAGCACTAAAAGTTTGTATTACAAACACAATTGAAGTTTTAGCTTGAAAATACAATTAAGCTGAAAAAAATGGTTTTCAAGGCGTAACTCAACTCATCCACAAATCATAGAATCATCACATAATCACAGAATGGCTTGGGCTGGAAGGGCCCTTAAAGATCACCTAGTCCACCCCTCTGACACACCCCATGCAACCTGGCCTTGAACACTTCCAGTGATGGGGCATCCATAACTTCTCTGGGCAACCTTTCCCAGTGCCTCACCACCCTCATAGTGAAGAGTTTCTTCCTAATATCTAACCTAAACCTACCCTCTTTGAGTTTTAAGCCATTTTCCCTTGTCCTGTCCCTTGTAAATAGTCTCTCTCCATCCTTCTTGTAGGTTCCCATCCGGTACTGGAAAGCTGTAAGTAGGTCACCCCAAAGCCTTCTTTTTTCCAGGCTGAACAATCGCATTTCTCCTAGTCTTTCCTTCCTTTCCCTCCGTTCATCTTGGTGATGCAATCCTTTCAATTTACAACAGTTCATACTCAAAAGCAAAGGCAGGGGGCTAGTTCAAGCAAATTTTGCAAAGTTGTCACACAAACTGAACCTAGGGTTTGAGGGCTGATGACGCTGTAAGAACTTAGGACACTTTACAATTAATAGGAGTTGCTGCTGTCTTCAGAGAGTTTACCATCCACAGACTTAATCCTAAAGTGACATTCAGCACATAAAAAGCTATAGAGCGCTCTTTCCTTCCACAGGACAAGGTTCTCAGAAATACATTGCTGTGTAACTCCTTTTAGGTTATGGTTCACACTGACATTAGTAGCATTATTAAAGCATGTGTCTTGCATTCAAAAAACACACTTGTTCTTCCCTTATTGGTACAGCACAGGAGGAATGTGTTGGAGGACAGCAAGCCGATGAGGACTTTATTAAATGGCAGCGTTATTATAAAAGGTGGATTGACGAGGATGTGGAAGTTCAGGAACCAACGGTACTTAATGAAGAGACTCTGCAGCACCTGAATAAGGACTGTGACGATTTTAGAAGTTATATTGATGTCTCCCCAGTTTAATTGTTATACACCCAATATGTCTACCCTATTCATTTTCCCTTAGTCATTCCCTGTCCAAGTTTCTTCTTCCCACAAACCCTTAGGGCATTTTCCCACCAACTTGTCCCTGATTGGTCCCCAGTTTACTGCATTGCACCAGTTTCCATATTTGGTAGCATTTCCCCATTGGTTCTCCCTCTGCTCCTTCCTCCTTCCTCCTAATTGATATTCCATCCAATAGGATGTTTCGCTCCTCCTCTCTCCCCGCCCCAGTTCTGGAAAGTCCCATGCTACCCTTTATAAGCTGGTGCACACCCAATAAATGTGCTTCTTCGTGCCACCTAGCCTCAAATGTGGTCCTTCTTTAGGGGGCTGCGGCCAGCTGGGTGCAGGGGGAGCCATTCCAGGCTTCAAGAGGCGGCCTAAAGGAGCTGATACCACTTCAAGCCTCCGGCCATAGTGCCTCTCGGAGCTGAAGACCCGCGCTCCTATTTTTGGAGCTTCTCCATCCATCGATAGGAATGAGTTAAACATAAACACCTAATTAGTTGCTTAAAAATACTTGTTCATAGAAAAGAAGTTAAAAAAAATGTTTACATATCTATATATTTCTATATAGATATATCCTGTTAATTCCACTGTGCGTTATGCATTTGCTGGGTTTTAAAGCTTTGCTTCCTGTTGTGTAGTGCAACTAGACTTTTTCTTTTCATATAGTACCACCATTAAGAATTTTTTCCCCTAAACAGTTTTTATGTTCATTCTTGAGTTGCATTTAATTTGATCTGTGAAAGAAATGGCAACTCTCAGTAAAAGACTGAATTCGTATCTGGTAAATAAAAGACACATTTTGCACAGCAGCTGCCCAGTCAGAAATGTGGTTTTCTGCATTTCTTGCCACTTTATGACATACAGTCATGCACAGTATCATAACATTTGTGACTTCAAACATGACAAAATATAGCAAGCTGGTCATCAAGACATGTAGCTTTGGCAGTGCCAGTAAGGAATGATACAGATACAGAGCACCTCTGCAATTGAGTTTTCCCACTAGTTTATGGCAAACTGGATTCAAGAACATGTCAATGAAAAAAGTTCCTCTTTTATTTTTATCTCTTCTCACCTGTGTTCTGAACATTGAAATTTCCTGCTACCTTTGAAATCTCAGCCTCAAGTGTAAATGCTTGAACATGACTGTGGCCCAACAGCAGCAGACCAGTCCAAGGCGTTGTCAAGGCTGGGCATGGTAAAGGAGCAGAGCAGAAAACCCAGAGGGCTGAACTGGGGGCTGGAGAAGAGAGAGAAGAGCAGTGTGGTTGCTGATCAGTGTGGGACACTACGATAAGTTAAATCTTACCCCACATCTTAGTCTAAATCTTTGCATACTGCTTTTGCAGAAGCCTTTCTTAGTGTGAAAAGCATTACTAACGTCAGAGAATTATCAGGGACTTCAATCTTACCTTCCATTTCAGTAAGAACAGCCATGCTCATGGCAAACTCTTTGAAGCCATCATATTTCAAGAGCTGACTGAGAAGCTGAATTTCTAAAAAAGTACTTTTCTTCCTACAGATCAGAGATTTATTTTTAAAGAATTCACAACTCTGTTATCAGTCAGGGGAAAAAAAACCCAAAAAACATTGTCACATATTGAAAAAAAAGTCTTCAACAGTCTATTCCATCTGAGTGACAGTGAGAACTTACTTCTTAATTTAAGTACTGTACTTTAGTGTACTTTGTAGGCTTTAGAATTCCTTTGTTTTCAAGCTACTTCACAAACAACTTTCTTCATTAAAAGAGTGGATCACATGAATTTCAAAAATTGTCCTATGTTAACTTAAAAGCCAGGAAGACAATAAAGTAAGCATAGCCTTCATTTATTTTATATTACATGTATTCACACACTATTAACAACACTTACCAAAGCTTCATGTAGATTTGTTATGATTAGGACTTAGAAGTCACAGATCTCAATCCGTAAGTAAAAACCTCAAAAGAATATGCCAAATCTCTGATGAAGTTAAGAATACACACAATTCACTCCTACATATGTAACAAGGAAAAAGGATGTGCAGCTCTGTAACATTCCACCCTAGCCAAGGCAATCATTTTACTGAGCTCTTAACTGTGAGTGGGAGGGGGAAGCAGAATACAGCTTACGTTTTCCTTTCAGAAATACTACTTTCTATTTAAAAATGTGTATATATATCTATGTACGTGTGTGTGCGTGTGTGTGTGTGCGTGTGTGTGTGTATCGTGATTGTCATGGCTAGGCTTCAGGAATGAAGATTTGGGAAGGGTGTGCCCTTTGAGGCTGTGCAGTGGATTTTTTAGGTGAGGCACAGCATGCACAGAACTGGCCCCACGCTTTAACTCCTGAGGTTCATCTGCCATGTCCGAGTGAGCTTGGACAGTGACAGTGAATACCTCAGGACTAGAACCTACAGCACCCAGTATTGCCAGGAGGTCTCTGATCCAGGTACTAACGGGGCCTGACCCTGCTTAGCTTCCCAGATCTGACGGGATCGGGTGTCAGGGTGTCATTTACCTGCCAATCACTATGAGTACCAGGCGATATAAACCCTGAAATTAGCTTAGTTGGTTAGAGCACAGTGCTAATAGTGCCAGTATTCTGGGTTTGATCCCCATAGGGGCTATTCACTTATGAGTTCGACTTGATGGTCCTTGTGGGTCCCTTCCACCTCAGAATATTCTGTAATTATGTGAAAAGTAATTACTGAAACATGATTCAAGTGATGGAAGTGACACTTGGTGGGAATTAAAGGGACTTGAAATTATATGTGCTGTACGTTTAAAAGAAAAAGAGCTTGCTTGGAAAATACACTCAGAGAAAAAGAAGCTTTACTTTCTCTGAAGCCTGCATGGCAGAGCAAGATCTGTTCTTTTCTCTGTGGGTCTCTAAGTAAAAACTAAGGAACAAAAGATTAAAGCAGAGGCATATGAAGGATCAGATGGCTTGGATTTTTCTTTTCTAACCATTTCTAGGTTGTTAAAAACTAGCAGAGACTCTCTAACAAGCTTTCCAAACAACAATAGCAGAATTTTAAAAACAAAAATTATTCACAGTATTGGTGGGCAATACTAAGTATGAAAGGACAAAACAAAACAAAAAAATCAAATATAAGCCAATACAATGAGAATTTTTGCCAAATCCTGAACACTTCACTGATGTCATAAACCATATGAAATACAGAAAATATAAGCAAACATGAACAGAAACACAACAGGGACTCTCTAAGATACTATATATATATATATATAATGGCCAATCTTCGCGAACGAAGATTTGGGAAGGTCTCACCCCACGTGGGTGTGCCCTTCGAGCCTGCACAGTGGATTTTTTTTTTAGGTGAGGCTCAGCATGCACAGAACTGGCCCCACTGTTTAAGTCCTGAGGCTCATTTTGCCACAGCTGAGCAAGCTTGGACAGTGACAGTGAAGTCCTTAGGACTATCTACAGCACCCGGTGCTAACCAGGGCTGACCCTGCTGAGCATCCGAGATCTGATGGGATCGGATGGCAGGGAGGTGTTGAACTGCCGGGGGGATGGTCCGTACTGAGAGACTCGAACTCGTGACCTTGGGACTCGGAGACCGGAGTGCTCTCCACTACACCACGGGACCGCCCTAAGATACTAAGAATGGTTACAAAAGCATAGCATAAAACTAAACAAGTACTGCAAGAACCATCACACTGATCTGTAATCCAGAGAAAGACCTAGTAATAAATAAAATTAGCAATAATGAAAACCTTAAAAATTTATTTCACAGTTGACCTTTTCAATGCAACAATGCGGGCAACACCAACAGCTTCAATGTACAAATCAGCTCTTAAATTAGAATACAGACCACTTCAAAAAGTTCTATGCTCAACTAAATTGCAGTATTCTTTCCTTATGCAAAAAACAAAAACAAAAACAAAAAAACCCAAAACCCCCCAAAACTAAACCAAACAAACAAAAAAAAAGAAAACAAAAAGTATGCAGAAAGTCCACTGAAAAGAACAAGAAGAAGAATAAAGGTCTACACAGAGAAACTGAATAAACTGAGGTGCTAAGTTTTAGGTAAAAGAAAGCCAAAGGGAACCTAGTTAATAGTCTTCAAAACCACAAGAGGAAGAAAATAACTAATTCTCCATGTCCAGAGAGAAAAGAAATAATAACTGCAGCAATAAAAAAGCAAACTAAACAGGAACAGTACCTCTCAGGCTTTCTAATGGTAATAAGTTCACATGTTAAAACAGACCCACAGAGAATTCTGCAGACTCTCCTGTATGTGGTATTAATACCAGGCTTACTTGCAGCTGATCTCACTTTTGCAAGAGAGTAACTATGGCATCTTGATTATCTTTTTATCCCTACTTCTCCAACTATGCTGCTACACAGAGCAGGACTTGATGTATATATACACCAAAGATACATGGCAGCCGTTTGATGATACCAAACTGCGTGGGGAAGTGACCACTTTGAAAAAGAGTGTCATTTCGCAGTAAGACCTGGACAGGCTGGGAGAGTGGTCTAATAAG
This sequence comes from Sakesphorus luctuosus, assembly GCA_013396695.1. NCBI lineage: Eukaryota > Metazoa > Chordata > Aves > Passeriformes > Thamnophilidae > Sakesphorus > Sakesphorus luctuosus. The sequence continues at coordinate 3,503 of VWZD01007327.1, read as the reverse complement.
AACCTTACGAAGTTCAAGAAAAACAAGTGTAAGGTCTTGCACTTAGGGAATCATAATCCATGAGTGCAGCATGGGCTGGGATCTATCCAGCTGGGGAGCAGCTCTGTGGAATGGGACCTGGAGGTCCTGGTGGACAACAAGCTCAGTCTGAGTGAACTGTCCTGCTGTGGCAGAGAAAGCCAGTGGGATCCTGGGCTGTATCAACAAGGACACCAACGGGACAGATGGAGAAGTCATTATCTCACTCTACTCAGCACTTGTCAGGCTACACCTGGAATACATAGTTCAGTTTTGGTCCCAGCTATACTAAAAAGATGTGGACAGGCATCCTGAGAAAGGACACAAAGAAGCGGGAAGCCTGTCAGATGGGAAAAGGGTGAGAGAACTGGGTTTGTTCTGCCTTGAGTAAGAAGGCCTAGGGGAGACCTAACCACTGTGTTCCAGTATTTAAAGGGTGGCTATAAAAAAGATGAAGGTTCCCTTTTTACAAGGAGTCACACAGAAAAGATGAAGGATTATAGGTACAAGTTACACCTGGAGAGATTCCAGGCGGACATGAGAAAAGATGAGAATAATCAGACATTGGAATAATCTCCCCTGGGAGCGGTGGATTCCCCAGTGTTGGACACTTAAGATTTAGCTGAACAGGGTGCTGAGTCATTTTGTCTAGACTGCTTTTGTCAAGAAAGTCTGGACCAGGTCATCCTAGAGATCTCTTTCCACTCTGGTATTCTATCATTCTACAGTACATATGCACGAATATCAATGGCCAATGTTGGTCCTGATCTCATTCTGAAAACACAATGATTTCAAGTAATTGAAGGAATATGCCTTATACAGAGTATGCTGAAGATATATCCTCTGTACAGACATCATGGTATTTCCTGTACTTTCATTATCGGTTTGCAGACTTTAGAAAATGCTGAAGTCTCAAGAGAAAAGAATTTGTATCATTTACAAATGATATAGTAATCCACTTCAATCCAGCTCAGATTTTATTGCAAAAATGAAAAATAAGATTTGCCTGAAGACAACCACTTTCTATAAATACAAAGCGCTACCAAATTTCTCATCTGTTAGCCACCTTTCCATGACCAACAGCTAATGTAAAGCTCAAGAAGATGATACAATTTAAAAGACATCCTGTAAGGTGCAACTATTGACTTGAATTCTTAAGAGAAATATTTAAAATACTTAAAAAGAAATAAATTCTGCACAGTACCTCAGAGGTTACAAAGAGTAACCGATTTGGCAGGAAGAGAAAAACAACTGAAATATCATGGCACTATTTATGCAAAATGGGTTCTTCATGCTTCTTACACTAACCACTGCTCAGCTTTAGCTTTGGAATGCAGCAGGCATTGCACACCTTTATAATCCATGTAGTCTGACAACAATCTCTGCTAGAGCAGAACTATTCAGACATTTCATTCATGCCTCAATTATAGCCAACCATTTTTTCATAGCAGATTTATACATTCTCATGATCGTACTTATGACAAGGAACATTTAATTTTTTCAGGGATCCATGTTCTTGAGATCTGTAATTTCAACACTTTTATCTCATAATCCCATTTCTGTATCAAAACATTTTTAATACACATCTACCCTTGGTTGCTCTCAAACTCTCTAAGTGGTTTTAATTCAACAGGGACGTATTAAACTTTGCCAGTGTGAAAGGCAAACATTAAAATTTTAAAAATTCAACATTGCCACTTAATACCAAACAATACTAAAGAACAGATCCCAACTTATTCTCTGTGGAAAACCATCAGGTTAATGGGAACTTCTCATGTTTTGTGATCATTTTTACTATTTCATCTTAGTTGTAAGGAGGTTCCTTTGCCTCTCTCAATACTGCCATGCTTGGGAGACTGTAGGAATAATGATTGCCGTAATTTCCATAAGGGAGCAATTCCCATCAGATAAGAAAATTAATAAGAACACAGGCAACAACCTTCTGTAATTTCC
>VWZD01007326.1:25555-43094 GCA_013396695.1 Sakesphorus luctuosus | reverse complement strand
GTACACAGGTATGGATCTTATTTTATTTTGCCACATGTCATTACAGGTTGTATATTTTTTTCTCAACTAGCTGTCTTAAAAGAAATAAAGTTGTAATTACCCAGGCACAAAGCTACTATTTAAGAGAAAGGGCAGAATATTAATACACTACTTCTTATTTTGATTTTTTCTGCTTTATTATCAAATGCAATAATAAAAATAAAGAATTGAGAGAGGTAAAAGAAAATATAGAGCAAGGAAAAATTATTTGAATAAATATTCAAACAAATCAAATTCAAAGAATATTATAAGAAATAAAAATGTGTTACTAATTTATACTGGGCGACAAAAGGACACATACAAGCTCATTTTGGATCAAAACTAGATCTAATGTTTCTTTCCTTTATGGAATGATTAAACTTCAACAATCCTCTTCATATATAATTTCAGCATTGGTTATTCGGCAGTCTCTATCTTAAAAATGGTAAACCTAATTCCAAATTAATCCCTTATGCTTAATAAAAGACACTCACAGACTNTGGGTTGTTTGGGGTTTTTTTTTTAGATTTTGTTAATACTATTACTACATCCTTTGCTTTCTATATAAAATATATTTCCCTGGTCCAGCTAAGCTGCAGGACTTGCAGTAAAAAACCGCAACCAAACTGAGGGAAGACTATGAGATACCTAAACTGTAATGTAAATGCATCATAACTTCAAAGTAAAGAAGATACTTCAGCACACTCTCTTCAGGTTTTCTACATTAGAAGGTTACTTTTCTAAACTAAAGACAGGAAAACTAGACAGCCCATATTTACCTACACTATCACAAAAACAAAGGGACTATGACTTTAAGAAGATATAGGCTATCTTCCAGTTTATAACGTATGACTGAATTTATATTTGCAGTCCATATTATTTTGCAAAAAAACAATTATTCTTTCTATATCCTTACTAAAAGGATATAGTCAGTATAAATATAGAAAGACAAATGGAATATAATACATCAAGCAGAAATTCTGAACAAAAAATCCTTAGAGAAATGGAGAAAGGAAAAAAAGTGATGAATTGAAATAGAATTAGAGATCAATCAAAACTTTATACAATAATGTATATTGGTAATATGCAAAAAAATCAAGATGTCCAAAATGGAAGTAGAAAAAGAAAGAAAAGGTTTTGCTACAAGCAAAAAATATGAGATTTTTAATCTATTAAGGTCCTCCACATATTATTCAGAAAATTATATGTAAATTATCTAGATAAAAGAAGAAATAGGGCACACTTTAGTATTATATGAAATTATGATAGTAAATTTTAGTCTTACATAAAATTCTCAGTCCTCACCAGCCCTTTTTCATCCTTTGCCTCACATATGATTTTTTTCTTCTCTAGTATTTTAGTTGCCCTCTAAAAGTTTGAATCCAAATATTTACTTTAGATTTAATTTCATTGAATTAAAGAATCATTGCAATTGAAAACAGAGCACAAGCTATCTTCTTCCCTGTATTTGCAATATATTCTTAGGTATTTTACTGATAAAATAGGAAATAAAAAACTTACTTTCAATGAGTTTTTAACTTAGATTTCAGGATTTAATACAATGGTTCAGTGATCATGCTTAAATGAAGTTAAGAACTACCTCATACAGACTGTTGTACACCAAAAATATTCCTATATTTTATAGTTTGTAGAATCTTTTCAACATATTTTTCATTTTTAAAATATACTTTATAATGAATATTCTAATTAAAAAAATATTTGCAAGACTCCTCCTTTTGTGGCACAAGTAAATTTTTTTTCTAGTTATTTTAAGACATACTAATTAGACATAGTTCAACTTGCTTTCTACAAAATTATTGGTGACATTCAGAGAGTGTTAGCTGAGACATCTTAATTTGCACATAAAAGATGAAGAAATATGTGAAGGAAAGGTACTAATGGGTTTTCATGGAATGACCAATATGCAACCAAAGTACAGGGTAGATTCCACCACAGAAAAAAGAATATGAAGTATCATTTGGGTTTTGGTTTTCTTTCCAACAGCAGAATAATAAAGAATAACCAAGTAACCATTTTTTCACATGTATTTAACATGCACAAGAACTGGATTCTCAGCAAATGAAAGAGCAAAATTACTTATCACATTCTTAGAACAACCCACTGGTATACATTTCATAAACCAGAGCATTAGAGGGAATGTAGTTTTAGACATGTGGATTAATCTTACATTACTATGTGCTTTTTAAATGTTTATAAAAGTACTTGGAATTTTTGAAAGGCTAGGAGACAGGGATATTAAATTTAAAATGCCTTATCTTTAGATTATTACAAGTGAGGTTTTTTAAAGACAATTAGGTAGTCTGAACTTCAGAGAAAAATCTTTAAAGCAAAGATGTGAAACTTGCAGTCCTCATTATGATTAAAACTTTAAAAATTTACCCTATGGCTGCTTAATCAAAAAAAATCCATGTTAATGTTTACATAACAATAATTGAATCTCTAATGCAGAGATAATGAAAACAACAATACAAAGGTAATCCATCTTCCAAACCGCCAGTTACCAGGAATGTCAATGCTCAAGATTTCGCAGTGATCACACTTTATCTTTCATTCATGTCTAAATAAATGCAGAGAACCTATAACTGAGAAAACCATTAGAGTAGGTATGAAAAAATTGCTTCCAGCTAGTTTACAATGGAAACCACATGCCAGTATAGTTTTTCTATACTGGAAAGAACTCAGGTTTTATTATTCAATCATTCTCTTCAATGAATGGAAAATGAGACATGCAAATTCTGTCTTCCACACTCCCCCACCTCCTTCCCGCATACACTAATTCCTTGTTCTATGAACTCTGAAATTCATAATTCTAGTTTTTAATATTCAGAACTACTCAGAGATCTAGATCTATAAATCAGAGCATGTTGATCCAACACCATACGGCTCCATCTAGGCTTGTGTTGCCTCCCTTTTTGGCCACACTGCTCCATTGATTCTCTGGCGTTCCAGTGAGAGCTTTCATAAGCTGCAGGGAAAATTGTCTACTTAATCTAAAACTGATTGTAAAATAAAGATGATATAGAACCAGCCAAACTACTTTTGACAAGAGTCACAGAAAGAGATTAAATGGTCCTTAGAACTAAAGCAGAAGTGCAGTGCTCCTTACATCACAGAAATTTCTGAGCCAGCTCTCTCTGGTTTCACCCTTCATCTTACCTTTCTGACTCCGTCTGTTTTCCACTAGGCTAATGAGTACTGTGTGCATTTTTAATGTGTTTGTGATATACTCATTAAAGTAAGAACCTCCAAAATATTAACACATTCTGAAGACCTTTGAATCTGAAATCTCCATACCCTGTCTTCCTCCCCAAATAGCATGAAAGAAAGCTGGATAAGGGATCATTATAATTACTTTGTGTGTCAAGCAAAGTCTACATTAGTGTTTCATTTCATACCAGAAATATGTTCTTGAAGTAGTCATGCCCACTTCCTTCATTTTGCTTCAAATGCCAGACATGGACATAAGGACTGGATTTTGAATTTGGTTTTGATAATGCAGAATCAGGTAATATTTTCTAAGAGCACAGCTAATTACCTCCAACCTCTCATTTAGTCCAGTGGAGCAAACAAATTACAGTATGAACTAAAACCACCAAACATGTTTGTAGTGATGACCTCACTCTATTTTATTCTGAAAAGTTTTTCTAGTGAGCCAAAGTAGACAACCTTGCAAGTATTTTGAGGAAAAATAATTAGTTCAGACTGAATTTTAATTCAAAACCTCTCCTGGTTGAAGAGATATTGTGGAATCATTTATAGTAAAAGTAGTATTTCCATTCATTTAAAAATACCTTTTCATATTTTATGTGATGTATTGGAATATACAGCAAGGCTTTATATGTTACACCTTGTTATTTTAAGATGTGCAGAGGAGAAAGTTCTCAGTTCACCTATTGGATAGTTTCACAATGTGGAATAAGCTATCAAATTATGTCAAACAGTGTAGATATAAGTTTCAAATTTCCTTTCTCTAAAATCCAAAGCACATACTTACAAACTTTAAAAAAAAAGAAAAGCACATGAGCAAAAAACCAATCAAGGTTTAATTTCTTCTGTAGTGTATATTTTGCACTGGCAGATAGTCAGTAGAGGGAAAGGAAGTTAATTAACAAGAATTGTTCCCAGAGCTCTGCTGATATAATTAATAATGTAGGTATACACAGACACAAATGATGAAGAGGAATACTGAATTGTCTTACGTGAAAAATGAGAGGCAAAACCGTTTAGTAGCAGAAGTTTTGGCAGATAGTATCCTACTCTGTGAAAGAATCTCTTAATAGTTTTGCACCCAGGAGAAAACATATAATGTTCCATATAGATTTTGGAAAGTTATTCTATACAATTCAGAGAATTACACTTATTCTGAGGTGATAGTTTTTAACATTAGATTGTAAGTCTTTGCTTCAGGTAAACTATAGAATAGTCATTTAATCTCGGCTAGTTATTGATCTATATCTAGTGCTTCTGCATACACAGAATTCTACTGTCCCTAATCATTTAAGCGTTTTATTAGATAAAGATAGATGAGGAACTCCAGCTGAAATCCAGAGGCAGCTTACTGTTTGAATCACTTCTTACTCCCTGTAAGAAATCTGAAACAATGGGTCAGTCAATACATTTCTTATAAGGTGCTCTGTTTTTTTCACTTCTGTAAGAACTACAGCAGAACTATTCCTATTTTACCTTGAATAGCTCAAAGTGTTCTAAATGAAGAGTCTTAGATAAGTGGGTTTCCTAGTCTCTTGTGAACTAAAGAGTAAACAGCCCTTGTTTGAATTCAACTTTTCAAGCAGCAGTAGGAAAACATTAGCAGATGTGTGTATGTGAACACATTGCAGCCAAGACAGAATAGCTCATATAGTGGTAATGCTCCCAGAAATATAAGGCATTGAAGTGATGCTCCATTACAAGACTAAGATATAGCCTCAATCATCTGAACAGCTGTACTGTCCAAAAACCATAAAACATACCTCGTGCAAAATGCAAGCAGTTCCTGAAAATATAGAGGGTTCATTGTTTTTGTTAAACATTATAATTGGCAGCATATTAAATAGATCTAATGTTTCAAATTCGTTCAAAATTGCAGGAAGAGCAATCTAAAAATGTGTGATACTTGCAGGCAACTTGAATATTTAATCGGAGAATGGGAATAGAATGTGTCCTTGGAAAGAGGCCATTTGTTACATATTTGCTGACATCATACAAAGGATCTGCAGCTTGAAATATGGAGGTAAAAGAAAAGCCAGTTATACAGGGAATGGATATATAATAAGTGACATGAGACCAATGTCTTCAGGACAGCCATGTCGTTAAGGTAACAGAAGTGACCTTGTGGAGTAACAGATGGACGACAGGCTATAGCTGTAGATATCATAGAAGGAAGACACAGAAATGCTGAGACTCCAGCCTACTCAGTTTTGGAAGCTTTTTGTTGTCCAAAAGAAGCAATGACTGTTCTGAAGAAAGAAAACTAGATTAGGGTATCAGGGAAGAAGTAATATAAAGATCCTTGTCAGCAGGAAACTGCAACCAAATAAAACCAGAGCTGGACATCAGGAAACTGTAGGTCAGAAATCTTGGGGGGGAAAAATCATAACTTTCATCCTTTCTATGCATCGTATACAAAAGTTGGCTCTATTGATATGTTTCCAAAAATTATTTCACATAGCCTGCATAACTGAGGGAGCATATGAAAATTAAAACTAAGAATTTTAATTGAGATCATGATATTTTCAAAAGTGAAGGAATTTGAAAAGTATGAAATGCAATCTAAATACTTCTGTTCCAGCTATTTTAATTGATTCCTGGTATTACAGAAAGAAAATTTGTTAAGAAAAGGAAAAATCTGTAGGACGTACATAACAGGAACAAAGTGTGAAGTACAAAATAGGTTTTTATCTTCAGTCTGTGGCAAGAAAGTTCATATTCATGGGCCAAAGATAAAAAAATATATATTGTTGAAGTAATTTAGTACCCAAGCCACTGAAAAAGTATTCAAGATATGTTGGAAAATATTGGAGAGGATACATGAACTCTTTTATAAGAGATTATGGATGACTGTATCAAACTCATGACATCAAGGGGAAATATATTTCCGTCAGGAGCCAGAAAATACCTTGCCCTCAAGTAATACTGATAAAAAATCAGCAAAAATAAAAAGAAAGCTACAGGTATAAGGTTTATTGCTACCACAGCTATTGAGAAACAGGAATCAGCTAGAACTAGATTTGCCACACAAGTAATGTTCACTCTAAGAGTTTCCAAGTTCCTTGTAACTCATAATTCCTTTTATAGTAAAAAAGTACTGCCCTTTTGAAAATCTACTTCCTCCCTTTAGGCACAGCATCATCATCTGTGTGATAGGTTTGAAACAACTCCAGTGACAGGACCCAAAAAATGGCAAGAAACTGTGCCAGGAGAGGTTTAGGTTGGGTATTAGCAAATGGTTCTTCACACAGAGGGTGGCTGGACAGTCTCCCCAGGGAAGCGATAACAGCATCAAGCCTGTCAGAGTTCAAGAACTGCTTGGACAGAGCTTTCAGGCACATAGTGGGATTCTTGGGGTTATTCTGTGCAGTGCCAAGAGTGGGACTGCGATGATCCTTGTGGATCCCTTCTAACGCAGGATATTCTATGATTCTATGATAAGTTTACTCATGATAACAGATATACCAGGGTCTGAAAGAGTTCTTGCTGAATGGATTTAGAGAAAAGATATAGTAAGGAAGATATCATACAAAAAACAACTGAGAATCAGAAAGAATCTATGCCCTACATTCAGTGAGTCTTTTTCAATTTGAGGCAATGAAAATGCTTCTGAGACAACCAAATTCTCAAATGTACTACAAGCAGGATGAAGTCTCAGTTTTCAAATACTACAAAAAATGGTAACTGTGCTATCATTATTTTAATGATCATGCACAATATGTGTAAACAACATGACTACCAAATGGTCCACATGCAGGATAGTTACACCGAAAGGGAAAGAGGACTCAGACCTCAGTGGTATGTAAATCATTGCAGATCAGGCCACAAAAACACTGTGCAATAATGTATACATACTAAAGACATCACATATTAACTGATAAACATGTCAAAACATAAACAGAAGATATGCTCTATCTCAAAAAAATTAATAATATTCTAGAAAACAAAGGGGAGCAGATGGATGCCCTTCATGTTTTGTTTCGTTTCGTTTTGTTTTAAAAAAGATATATATTTTTTGAAATCTTTTCTATATTAAAGAGTGTATATGAAATTTGAAGATTAAATTCTAAACAGACAAAAAAAAAAATCTGCGAATGTGCCCAAGCCATCTATTCTATGAGATTTTTACTGTGAGAGTCTGGTTACCAATGAGAGCACATGAATAAGAATTTCTTGAGCACCACAAATGTGTCTTCCTATATTTTACTAATTCTTCAAAGCACATGTATTGATCTGCGATAGATGTTGCTTTGGCCTTCCCCAGTAATAGCATTACAGGCTGCTGTACTATCATGCTATTTTATTTTTAGAAACTTCATCCCACAGGGTTCAAGGAAGTTTCACAAGGATAAAATTGCAGTGAAGTGATAGATTTTATTGGTCAAAATACATGTGAGTGTGTGGGGGGGTTTGTTTGTTTATTTGTTTGGGGGTTTTAATATTAAGAAGGAAAAGAATATTATATTTTCTATAATGTTTTTTAATGAGGCAACACATAAGATTTTTCTTTCAATTTGAATTGTCAAATATTATAAAGAAGAAATATTAGAACATAGTTATGGATACTGAGGAGAGATAGGGAAACTGAAAGATGATGTGGGATCAAGAATGAGTGTGTCAGTGACTGGCAGAAAGACAGTTACTGGTGTAACACTAGTTCAATGAAAAGAACACATTTGAAAAACAGAGGGAAAAGCACAATTTTACCAATGGAAATTGTGAAATACTGGAAGGTAATAGTGAAGGAAAGGTCAGAATGAGAAAAAAAAAGTCAGAAACTGTGTCAGAGAAGTGGATCTCCAAGAAAGATGAGTGATCAACAATGCTTAAAGAGGCAGAAATAAACAATAAGAAGCATGAAACAGAGCTGACAGTAAAAGTAGGTATTTATTTTGCTTAGGGCACTTTAGTTCACCTTACGACATTTGGCTTTCTAACATAATGTGATGCATGACAGCAACAATAAAATAAAATGTCATTGACCCATATCAGTTGACATAATCCAGTACAGCCCTTCTGTTAGCAAGGTAGCCATTACGATTCATGCTACATGAGTGCTGTATGCCTAAAATAAAAGCAGGAAAGTTCAGATCGCCCATTACATTATTTGAAAAATATGAATTTCTTCCTTGCTTTCCTTACTTCCCCCACCCTCCTTCACAGAGGAATCATGTTCCAAGATTTGATTAAGTCATTTGGTAACATATAACTCTCCTCAGGTCATCCAAATGTAATGAAGTAAAAAGAAAAAAATATACTAGAATGTGTATGAATCATGTACCTGTCCAGATAGATATTTTTGAATGGCATTTATAAATGTCTTTTCTATTAATCCTTTTCAGATAATAAAGCTTATTCAAATACATTTACAAAAAGAACATAGCTGTACATTGTTCAAAAGATGACCTCATCAAACAGTAAAGTGCACTCTGCTGCCCACTGCAACTTGGATGATGGAAAAGAACAAAAACTTTAATGGACTGGAACTAAGGAGGCTTTTGTAACACAGAAATGTGTTCTTAAGAACATGCTATGCTTATTTCTCTTTAGCAAGCTGGGAATAGATCAGATATATTGCTAAAATTTTGTAGACTATTCTTACAGCTGTTTACATCTTGGAGTTTAGATCTTGCTTAAAGATACCTGGCCACATATGCACCTACATAAGTACTCTGTATTTCTTTTTTATTATTCATTTCTATTTTTATTTCTGTTGTATAATATTCTAAAGCTTTTGTGATGTGGATGTTTCTGCCTTCCTCTTGAGAAGAAAAAAAATTACCTTTTAATAAAAGGGCAGCCGTTGCAATATCATTGTATTAGCTTTCCTATAATAATGTCACAAGCTGAAGTTACAAGGATTTTCTTATTTGCAAACTTTTCATATTTAGGTAATAAAAGGTGTCATAAGAACAGCTAATTCTTCTTTCTTGACTACAATACATTAGTTTAAGGGAGATTAACTTAGTGCATTTAAATTATTCACATTAGTTTCACTGAATGTAATGGGTCCAATCTAAGAGAAAAGAAAACTTTCAGTATGATAGTGAAAAGAAAGAATACATGTTAGATGTACAGTGTTGAAATTGAAGGCTTCTAATAATATAAAAATACTTGATAGAGGGTAGTCATAATGGACTTTCAGAGGTATTAGATAACTTCCTTTTCAGTCAGTCAGCAAGATATGGATGCTCAGGGATTTGAAATATGCTAAGACCCAACATAAGCCCAAAAATATGTCCAGTCTTGAAGAAATGCATAATAAAACTAAATAAAATTCAAAGAAAATAGAATAGTTCATAAACCATGAGAAGGTAAGCTTGTTGATTTGTCCAAAACTTATTTATTCCTAGTGCATAGTAAGGAAGAAGATAAACTGATACAAACTCCAAGTATTTTCATATAAATGAATACGTAAATTAGTTGTAGCTTTCTGGTTCCTGAAAAGTTTCCAGTGTGGCTTTTTCTAAAGTTTGTAAACCATTGAGCTAGACAAGGAGGGCAGACCACAGTTTAAGTGAAGCTAGAAAGAGCAATTTAAGGAATTAAAACAAAAAACAATTACAGAAACAGCAGCACCACAAATATCCTCTAGATACACATATTTTTTTCATTCATTTTCTCATTGTGTTCCTTAGTTGTCTAAAACAATCAAGTGATACTTGTGCTAGGTAGCTCAAGTATCTAGGTAGCTCTTCATTCTCTAACTCCTTTCAGGTCTTTGTGCATACTGAGAGAAGTCTCTTATGCAGTAATGAGTCTGATTACTTTTATTTTCCTTTACAATAATGTATTTTGGCAAGACTAACAGTATACAACGTTTGCCTCTTCTCCACCAAAGCTGATGTGCCTTTTTCACCCCAAACTAGAAAGTCGTTCACAAACTATTGTCAGGTATGTCAATTGTATTCCTGTCCTCTACATTACCTTTGTAAACAAAACTAAAAGAAAAACGTGTGTATATATATTTCTGCTTCCTTCTTCCTATTACACTTCTAAAACATATTGTAAACAAAAGAGAAAGAGTTCTAACTGAAGTTTATCTCACCTCAACCTACTTTCTACATTATACCTGTGAATGTAGGCACACATGCTGCCTCACACATCCATTTCCCAGACTCTTCAGTTAGTCATCAGGAAAAAAATGGGACTGAACTAGAGCAGAATAGAGGACAAAGGTGGAAATGTGAAGCTGGAATGAGTTACTAGAAAGAAGACAACCACTGGAACTCACACACAAGTTGTAGCAGTTTTCCCAGAGTTTCATAGTACAAAAATCAAGGAGTAATACATACAAGACTGTCTGTGTCTGAGGACTGCAGATACAGAAAACAGATGTAGCAGACAATTCAAACCATGAGAAAAAAGCACATCTAAAAACAACTTGCATGAGTCTAGTTGCAGTTCTTGTTAGGGCAACTTCCCAGTCTGACCATTCACGAGGCTCTCTGGCAGTGACATTCCCAACACCAGAGACTTTCGCTGCTGGCACTAAAGCCCCTTCACAGTGGCTCCAGTGACCCGACAGGGGTCCTGTTTAACTACCTGCACACCCCACTAACACATAGTAAGACCAGAGTTCCTGGCTGGTTCGACTCTAGGTTTCCCATAGCAGAGTCTCAGATGTCTCGTTCCTTAAAGCAATTTGTCCCTGGTGCAGTAACAAATAAAGAGCCAGAGCCAGTGGCTCCGAGGAGGAACCCCCAACAAAGTAACCCCTGGGCTTTTATGCCCTTGCAATCTACTTATGTGCCAGTCTCACTCTTCTTCCCTAGTCTTCATCTTCTGCTGTCTCCCAGTGTTCATCCAGCACCCTGACACCACTGATCTTCATGCCCCTTGTTATGCAAAGAGTTGGCAGTTCAGGGCTCCCACCCAGAGCTCAATCTACATGTCGATCTGCATCATGAACTGCATCTTGCAAACCCAGCTATCTGCACCAGATGTATTCCTCAACAATCTGATAAAGATGGAAAAGGCTATGTAGAAAATAGCAAATAGTGCTGATACTGTTGATCAGCAATAGGAGTGACTAACGATAGGACCCTTATTTCAATATATATACTCTGGACTACTGTTAGCCTGGTCTTCTTTTCTGAACATCCTCACTACATACATGATTTGAAGCAGCAGGAAGGACAACTACTCCACTAGTATTTATATTCTGAACTGTGGATCCCTTAATGCTTTACATCATGTTATTCATTCAATGCTTCTACTGATAATTGCACTCATGTTACATTTTAGACATGGAACCAAAACTTAGTTCTCTTTCCATATTTATTTCCATCTTGTTTCTGTTCCTGCTTGCCATGAGTTATGTCACTGATCCTGTTACCCAAACTTCCTTCTGCCTCCGAGACCCACCACTAACAAAACAAACTTTTATTGTGTGTGCGTGAGTTTCTGTGTGAGTGGCATGAAACAGTGACTTTGTTTTTATGGTTGTGGCAGTTGCTACGTGTGGCTCCCTTGGATGATTTGGCCTGATCTTCCTGAATGTATTTTTAATTGAGGAGAAAGATACACATAGTAATTTTTTGAAGGTCTTTGCTTTGCTAACAGATTTGGCCCTTGTGACCAGAGGCTGATCCCCGAGGCAACTTCGTCAGCAAGGTGGTGTAATTTCCTCCTCTTATTGGAAAGAGACAGCCTGTGCCAGCTGTTGAACTTTCTTATGCAGAAGGCCACAGCTGAAGCCTTCTGCTGTAGTTTTATAAAATTTTGCAGAACTTTATTTTATAGAAGTCTTCTCAGGAGCTTTTTAATGTATAGAAGATGTGCCTAAGTGGAGCTCATAAGCCCTCAGTGAATGATCAGTTTTCTTGTTGATTATGTACATGAGAAACACTGATGACACCACCTGAATATGGGAAACATATCTCTTTTCATGTCTCATCTCTCTGTGCTTTCTTGGTAGGGGATGGTGATTACAAGTTCCAAATTTCACTGGTGTGTCTACTCCAGGATATCCTTGATTGCATAAACCACAGTTTGTGAGGCTTCCCAGGGAGGATGCATAACAACTGAGTTCTTTTACTCTGCCCTGGAATCAAAGGAGATGCTGCCTTTCTCAGCAAGACAGGGACATTTTCAGCTTGCTGATATCAACTTGTATAGTGGCGACAGTATACTCCAGCAACACTGGCTATAGTCAGATGATGATAGACTGTATGATGACATTTATTTGCATGCCACATGGCTTTAAAACATGCCTATGTTTTCCTGACTACAAAATAGCTCCACATAACAGATCAGACACCAGCATTCTCAGTATTTTCTTAGTTGTGGATGCCAGATGTGTCATTCACAGCCTCTGTGAAGATATGATGAAACTTTCTACACAGACTGGAAGACTAAGGACCCAGTTTTCTCCATGTCTATATGCTCAGATATCCACAGAATTTGCAAGGAGTCAGGGCACCTAGAATAGCCCTCAGATGTGCTTTCACTGTAAGTAGTAATCTCAGTCTTGAGGAGACTGAATAGGATGAGAGAAATGTAGCTGCACATCAATGCCTTTAGTTTTTGTCCCTCTTTTGGTAAAGATTGATGAGCTGTGCCATTTCCTTGGAGTCCTGTGAGGCACCACACTAGATATTCTGAGACATTGAAAGAGGAGATCAGGCTGACCCCTTGAAGAACAGGCAGCTGAACGCAAGGCATATAAAGGCAAAAAGAATACTGATACAAGAGAAAGACTGGATTGACAAGAAAAGAACAAGAGGATTCCCCAAGGAAATTGAGTACAATAGCAAATATAAGAACGTATGAACTGTGTTTTATACCACACAAGAGGTACTTCACAGTATGGGCTGACAGCCTGATGTTTTCAAAACTTTCTGTTAGCACATGTGTGCTAGTACATTCTGGAAGATTGTGCCTGCTCATTAATTCATTTTTTTCCTTTGGAGAAACTCCTGATTAGATCTTACTGTCTGGTTTCACTCAAAGGGAATCTGCTCACCTGCGCAAAGCTGATGCTTCGTGAAGAGTAGCCTAGTAAGTGAAGATGAAAATTGATCCTCCACAAAAGCACACTCTGGGGCTGTATTAACACCAAGCACAATATTTTTCAGGAATTTTTCATATCAGCAAACATTTGCACAAAAGTAAATGATATATGGCAAAGTACAGAAAATTCCAATGGCACATCTGCTGCACATGAAATTTATTCATTCACCTTTTAAAATACTCAAATGGAGAAGTAAGTGTACAAAATATTGGCAATACTTTATAATACACAGTAATTAAGATGTGACAATACTTTATAACACATAAATAATTAAGATGCCCTAAAATTAGTCTAATTTGACAGAGACCCTTGAAAGCCCAATTGTAATAGTGGTGGAAAAAAGTTTGGGAAGAATAATTCAAAGATAGTTTTATGAAATCAACATCAAATGTAAACATTCTAAGGTGTACAGATATCCAACGAAAGAAAATACAACAGTTTATTCTTCATAACATAGAATCAGAGAATAATTTGTGTTGTAAGGGACTTTAAAGATCGTCTAGTGACAATGCCACCCACCAGACCAGGTTGCTCAGGGCCCCATCTAACCTGGCCTTGAACACTTCCAAACATGAACATCCACAACTTCTCTAGGAAATATATTCCAGTGTCTTACTACCCTCTGAGTAAAGAATTTCTTCTTAAAATCTGATCTAAATATCTCTTCTTCTATTTCAAAATCATTCCTCCTTGTCCTATCGCTATCTGCCTGTGTAAAAAAGTTGCTCTCTCTCTTCTCTTATAAGCCTTCTGTAGATACTGGAAAGACACAGTGAGGTGTCCCCAAAGAATTCTCTTTTCCAGGCTGAAAAGCCCCAATTCTCTCAGCCTATTTTTATAAGATAGGTGCTCCATCCCTCTGATCATCATCTTGGTTGTCTTCTGGACCTGCTCTTAACAGGTCCACATCTTTCTTGTGCTGAGGATGCAGTACACCAAATCCTCATGAGGGCAAAGCAGAGGGGCAGAATCACCTCCCTCCACCTGCTGCGCACTTTGCTTTTGATGCAGCCCAAAATACAATTGGCTTTCTGGGATGAGAGTACACCCTGTTGGCTTATGTTCAGGGTTTTATCCACAAGAACACCCTAGTCCTTCTCTGCAAGGCGGCTCTCAGTAAGTTCTCCAAGTCTGTATGAATGTCTGGGATTGCTCTGAAGCACCTTGCACTTGGACTTGTTGAACTTCATGAGGTTCTCATGAAGTAGCTGCTTTTGTTTCCTTACCTATTCATCTAACTTATTTAGCTTTTCTCTTCAGTGATGATTTGTCTGTGAATTAGGACTACAGTTTGCCCATTTCTGTTTATGCAACAGTGGTGAAAAAAGCGTCTATTTATTTTCTTTTTTTCTTAAGAAGTAAAAGGAAGGTTAAATGTATCAAACTTAAAATATCTTTAGTTTTCATTTCAAGTTTTGATCACACCACTTTTCAGCTCATGTCATGTTGGGCTTCCACAAGGTATTTAAGATAACAATGCACTACTCTTTCCATTCAAAATGGTCACAATAAGGCTGAGGGGAAGGGATTATAAATGAGGAAAAAAACAAAAAATAATGCCATTGCCTTGCAAAATCTTTTTCTTTTTCTGAGAAAAACCTTGCAAAGTCATTTACTTGCTAGCTTGAATGATGTTTATTCTGTTGTCCAGATATTGTTTCTGAAGCCCTCGGAAAAAACAGATGAGTTCACGAAACACTGAGGTTGCACATGAGGCAGTGCTGAGTGCTCAAGCCTGGCTGACCTCTGCCCTAGAGCTTTATTATGATGCAGCTACCTAAGAAAGAGGTCATTGCTGCATGCAGTAACATCCTCTGTATTTCAGAAAAAAAATAAAACGGTATATGAGAATAAATCAGAATATTTTTGTACCTGAATTTCTGAAAGAAGTTCAGATATTTTAAACAGTCTTTGGAATGAAGTACATGTAGAGATTTAAATAAAATGAGGCCTTCACTTTGTTAAATTACCCTTCACTCTTTCCCTAAGATATCTATAAGAAAAACACTAACAGATTTATCTTAGAAGCACAATAATATTTTATTTATATGTTTATTAAATATGTCATTTTCCCAAAGATATTTCTATCTAAATTTCTAGTGGAACAGACAGCCTACCTTGTAATTTTGCCCCCCAACATATAAAGATGACAATATTATTTATGTTTGCATGAAAAAAACAAATGGATGCAGCATTGTGTGTACACTATTGCCACCATTTCGAATGAATGGTTTCAGATATTATCTAAAAAATGTCAGAGACAGAAAAATGAAAGATTATGAAAGGTTGGAGGATACATAATACAGTGCAGCTGGTTGTCAGAGGGCTCAGTATGCACAGTCCATCTCACCTGCACTATTCTGTTTGGAATAAGATTATTCCTGCAAAGAATGTGCTGCATTGTTATATAAAAGGAGTAGTAGCACTTTAGGGATGTATATGACTTAAATCCTTTGGGCTGTAATAATTTACATTAAATTGTGTTATATCCAAGCTAGTCTGTGGCAATCTAAACTCCTTGGTGTTAAACAGGTCTGATTCTCTCACAGAAACTCTAAATATGATGTACTCCACAGAAGTCTGCAAGAGCTAGATAGATTATATCCATTATGTTTTGCCGAGTCACTCATTATAGTGTAATTTTAAAACAGAACTTGAATTCATTCTCATTTCAGAAAGTAGAAATAACAAAATATAAAAATATAAAGTAAAATTATTTTTCCTTATTCTCAGGGAGAAAGATCTGTAAAGAAAACATCAGTACTGACCTAAGGGAAATGAATAAAGGTTCCCTTTTCCATCACAAACTAATGTGCATTCTCAAAATCCTAGGGAAACAGGCATCTANTAGTGAGTTTCCTACTTTAATGCTTCTTAAATACAGAGATACTACATATGGCTCAGGATAGCCAATACCCCAAGTATTGATTTTATTACGTGCTGTGTACAAATAGCCTACCTGTATCATCAAGCCCATTTAAAAACTTGTTAGAAATGCACTTAATGTACTGACTGTAATAAAATACCGTGAATGCAGACACTTTATGCTGAAAGGTACAACATGAGTTTCTTGTGGAAGACTACTCGTTAAGAAATTGGTAACTAAAATCAAGATCAGCAGCTGACACTATTCTGACAAAGAAGATTTTTTGTCTATACCTAGAAGCATGAAACAAGGCTTAATTGGGTCTTGACATAGTTCGTTCTTCAAAAAGATATAGAAGCAAAAATACTTGAGGAAAAAAAGAAATACACTAGGTTGGCAGGAAAGTGTGAAATTATATCTCTGTGTTTCTTTAGAGGACTCCGAAAAAATACAGGACTTCCTTCTGTAGAAGAAAAGTGTGTCTGAGACAAGGGATACAAAAAAGTCAGGATCCATGGTGAGATGTGTCAGAAAAGCCTTTATCATGAATTAGCTGGCTTTTAGAGAATTAAACCTTGCAGATTTAAATCAAATGTAAATGGATGGAGTGCTCTTCCTTCTATGTTTTCATGTATTTTATAAATATATTTTGATGTCATAAGTGATCTTAGGTGTCTGTTACCTCTAACTTACCTCATATTAAATGTGAATTACAGACTAATAAAAATTGTTGAAATTGTCAGTGGATGATGTGTTATAGTGGAAAGTGTCCCTGCCCATGGCAGCTGGGTTGGTCTAGATAAAGTCTGAAGCTCCTTTTCAGCCCAGATAATTCTCTGCTATTGTATATGGAGTCTGAATAAGCATCATTGCATCACTAAAATGCTTTCTAATCTTCTCAATATACACAAATGTTGTAGAGAGGAGAGCATGAGATTGTTTTAACCTACAACGACGATTCCATTTCTCTCAGGAATTTTCCTGTTTCCTTCTAAATGTGTAGCCATATTTTTCCTTTACAAGTTGTCTGCACTTTAGTTTAAATTGTCCTTAAGTCTTCCCAAAGCTTGCTTTCAGATACCAAAACTCCACCCTTTTTCTTTTATACAAAGTAGCCATTATTCAAGTGAAGCCAGAAGTTTGAAAACTTCTAATAAACCCACTGGGGAGTAAATTGGAGAGATTAACCAGAACAGACTTTTGGGACCAATTTGTGTTAAGATAAAGTATGCAGACATGACCTGTGTGAATGTAAGTACTTACAAGATTGAGAACATGAACTAACTTCATATTAGTTTATCTTAAGTATACGTTTGTGAAGAACAGAAATAAGGAAAAATAATAACATAAAGAGGAATTCCAGTCTTCTCTCTGACAAAAATTAACTCCGTTAATATCTTTACTATATTCTA
>VWZD01007326.1:2282-12785 GCA_013396695.1 Sakesphorus luctuosus | reverse complement strand
AGAACTCACCATTATCCTCAGCAACAAATTGTCATAACATGGGTGCCTACCACTGTTTTGATGTCTGTTTTTGATATTTTCATAAAACACAATATATTGTAATAAAGTAATTAGAGACAATTTAATGTTTTAAGGCAAGGAGATCTTTATATAGGAATGATGGGAGATAGAGACAGCATCTAGCAGCCCTGTGTGGGAGAGATAGACAGGATTAATGAGCAAAGAGTCTGAAATTATGTGATTGAAAGGGAATGCAAAATTAACAATACAGAGATTAAGAGGAGTCACCTCCAACATTTGCATTTAAGCAAGAAAATGCCAACAAGTCCCCATTATGGAAANNNNTAGGAAAAAAAAGTTATTAAAGGATTTCTTATATTATTAGCAGATCATTCTCAGTCACAAATAAGCATTTGATATCAATTCATGTTGCAGAACAAATAGATATTAAACACCTGAAATTGTACAAAGCAGTAAACCTACCTTTCATGACATTAAAAAAAAAAGAAACTATGTCTTCTGTGTCTAGTAGACAGTAATTGCCCTTTAGTAAGAATTACTATAAAGCCACTTGAATACAGAAGCATTAGAAACACAGCTTTTCTTTCCTACTGACTGCTTTTATTTGTAGATCTTATATGAACGTAGAGCCATTGAACTAAAGTTGACCTTATTAGTGAAGATGCAAGCATCTGAAATAAAAGTTCTCTGTCCATGATCCCTTTCTATATAATCTGACCACTTTGCTCTTGCTAGCTTCTAAGCTCACGCAATTTTCAAAGTTTTGGGATTTTCTTAAATGATCACTTTAGTTAGAACATTGTATTTGGTGTGTTAAAATATTAAATTGTGTTCTCTGTTAAAACTGGCTGCATTTGAAAGCTTAGTAAATGGTCTTCTCTCATGTGAAGAAGAGAGAAGTAAGAGTGCTTAAGCACACACACTACAGGTAAGGAGAAGAAATAAATACTCTTTCATTTTAAACAATGGAATAAAAAGTTTTCCTTTGAAAGTTGGAATAAATTTTGGAGAAAGATACATTATAATTGAAAAATGACTAATTCTTTACCACTGTCATTTAATATCAAAAACCATTATAATTTCTCCCTTCATCAAATACTTGCTTTGTTNAAAATTAATTAATATAGAAATAAATTAATTATCTTTTATTATCATTATTTCAGAAGAAGCAACCACTAATCAGCTGGGTTAACAACAATTAACCAATTTGCAACCAATGAACCACTTCAATGAACGACTTCTTTAACTGGGTTAATTTATCAGTTTCCATGGGAGAAGACTGAATCAAGAGTCTACAAAATAACATTAAAAAGAAAAAAAGAAAAGAAAACCAAACCAGAACAAATCCAAAACCAAAAACACCACCAACAAAAAAAAGCCAATCAACATGCTTGAGTTTTCCTCTCCCAAAATTTCTATACCTCATTATTAGTTAGCAATGGACAGCTAGTAAATGCCAAGCTTATTTTTATTTTAAAATGATTGAACATATTTGAAATATACACGAGAACTTAACCATTAATTTGTAGGGCTTTAAAACTAGACTAAGAATCAAACAAGATGAATATCCTTATTCCTCTGAGCAGTCACATGAAGACTGTTGCACCGTAGGTTCCAGGGCTGTAATTCTACAAGACAAATCTCATTCACAGCAAACCCTTACTGATAGAAGAAAATAGCAGAATTAAATTAAGCATGGGGATATTAATAGAATCATAGATTTGTCTGGGTGTCAATCCCAGTTCCACCCTCCTTGCCATGGACAGGGATATCGTCCCCTAGACCAGGCTTCTCAATGCCCCATCCAACCTGAACTTGAACACTTCCAGGGACAGTGCAACTTCTCTGGACATATTCCTACTGTTCTTGTCAGGTGCAGCTTCCTGCATAACCCACAATGAAAACAACCCTCTTGAATTGGATGATGTGTCAAATACAGTTGTGAGTCTAGCTCTGTTCAATATTTAAATAAATTACTTACATAATGTAATAAGATATATCCCATTTCCAAATGACTCAAAACAATGGAGGTCAACAAGCATGCACTAGGGCAAATACAGAAATGACGATTACCTCAAAAATTTGAAGAACAATTCCAGAATAATGGAGTGTTCTTTATTAGAGATACCTACATTTACATACAAATTATATACATGATGCAGAAATAACTGCATAAATGCAGGCTGAAAAATTATTTGTCTTTAGGGGTTGCCAAAGATGACATAGAGCTGTATGAGGGTGGGGGGCACAACAGGAAAACATGTAAAACCAATATTTTATTTTGGTTATATTTAGAAAGAACAATCATTAAAGCATTAAGCCTAGTTTTTGGGAACTGCTGTCTAAAAGGATACAAACTAAATGGAAAGAGGTTAGAAAAAAGTAATAGGAAAAAAATAAATCCTTCACCTACAAACCATGTGATGAAATTCTGATCTGGTTTAGCCTCTTACCAGAAAAGATAAAATAGTTTTCAAACACACTATGAGCCAAAGAAGGGGAAAAAGTAACATCCTGTATAACTGAGATTAGTAGAACAAGAACTAATGTGCTGGATTAAAAAGGTTCAGAAAATGAAACAACGCCCCTCCAAAAAACCCCAAACACCAAAAAAAAAAAAAAACCCCAAAGCAAGGATATTCAAACATACTAGCAGTCAGTTATTTAGAACAGATTATATGGAAGGGGTATATTCCTGATACATAGAAAGCTAATAATGGCCTTAGATGGGAAACTTGTTATATCAGCTCCTAAAATATATTTTGAGGAATATTGTTCTCTTTCTGTGAGAAAATGTGAGCTGGCACGGGCAAAACGTTCTTGTAATCTTAAAATGCTTCATTATTCATTAAATTTATGTTCTCTTTTACTGTTTGATGGTTACAAGCTCTTCAGCATTTACTAGCGAGTAACCAAGACAACACATCAGAAAGTTACCACCTTTATCTTGTCAGTCACAATGCACCAAGCCCAGCCAGTTAGACTGTGGACAATGAGCAAGTATTGGATTCTGGAGCCTGGTTTCTTTTTGCACACTGTGCTGGGGTTTTTGATTTTGTTTCGATAGTGGGGTTTTTGTTGGTTTGTTTTGTTTGTTTATTCATTTGATTTTTGTTTTAGGGTGTTCTATTTCTCTTGGTTGCTGGGGTTTTTTTATATTTCTTCCTAATTTGCAAGTTCAGATGTCAGGTCACGTGGAAGCCCCATTTTCATGCCACATTGCTAAGCTTTATTGTTTTAAATACAAGATGACATTTCTAAACTAAATTCAATGACTTCAAACCCCTAATGCTGCTTTTCTGCTGGAGTTTTGTCTGGTGCTAAAACATTGCTAAAACGTACTTTATTAATTAAAATTCATTACTAGAGGAGGATTCAGTTTTATCAATTATTGATTTCAATGATCTATTTCTTTGTATAAAACATTTTTGTCCTTTCCACAGCTAAGCATAAGGAGACTTCAGAAATCAGAACAATTGAGGAAGAACTTTAGTAAATTAAAATAAGAAAGTGTAATATAAACATAACACATTTCAAAGATCAGACTAATTAAAGAATTAAATTTAGTAATACTTTACTGAACAAATTATTATTATTATTATTATTATTATTATTATTATTATTATTATTATTATTATTATTATTATTATTATTATTATTATTATTATTATTATTATTATTGTTATTATTCAAATAATTTCTATTTAAATTAAAATAATGGAACTTCACCAGTGCCAAACTTCCAAGAACTCCAAAATCATTGTGGACAAGTGATGATGATGATGATGATGGTAGTGGTGATCTTTGTTTTTAATTAATCAGAGAAGCCAAGTTAACATCTGAATTTCATATTTGCTTGCACAGTCTATTTCACAATTAAAATCTCCTCCACTTGCCAGATTCCACTTTCTTCAATATAAGTTGATAAAACAGGAATGACCATGAAGACAACTGAAAGACTGTGGAGTAACAACTGATTATATAAAAATAAAAAGTGCTTAATTTTATTTTTAGACTTTCAGTAAACATTCAAGTCAACAAAACAGTAGTATAGTTTTTTCTGAGACAGGAATTTCTAGCAATGTATATATCTAGAGACTTAATGAGTGTATTATTTGCTATTCTGAACCTGTAACACATTTCCACAGCACATGAAAAAAATTTGTATTAATACTAGAAAAAAAAAAGGAATATCTTAATTTTTTTCCCTATAAAACAATCCTGATTTAAACAATAGTCATGATACAAAGCTGTGAAAATATAGACTGTTCTTAAACTATTAGAATAACTGGAGTTTCAGGAAAGGCCATTTAGTCAAACCTTGAAGCTAACTATATCTGTTTGACAAACAATTCGGGGGGAAAAAGCCACAAAAACAAGCAAACAACAAAAAATCAGCCAACAACACATAAAACAACCAAACCAAAAAAAAAACACCCCACAACTGATTTGTGGTGTATTCCACTGTTAAATATGTTAAATATTAATGGTTGTTGCAAAAGGAACAATTCTCACTTCTTTCTCATTCCTTTTCCTCCCTCACTCCTGCCATGCAATGTTGCCTCCTCAGTTCTGTCATTAGTGTGATCCCTCTGAGATCTGAGTATGCAGGAAATCTTTTATTTCTTTTTCCCCCTATGGTGTGTTCTAAGCTTACTAGGCAGAATAAATTCATGAAGGGATCAGACGAGCACATTATGGAGCAATAGAGCTGGAAGTAATAAATAACTGAGAATAGGAAAGGAAGCAAGGAAAAAGGACTGGTAAATTTGCTCAGCTATAGCACCACTACACAATCAGTTCATTCTTGTTTGTATATATATTTATGTATGTATTTATGTACAGGTTGTTTTTATACTTCGTATTAATGGAAATTGTATATTGAAATCAAAGAAGGGGGGAGGAGGAAGCAGCATTTTAGAACAGTCAGTATGTTGTTGCTTTTAGAGGTATTTAAACAGCAACTGCTGGTACTAAGAAAAAGCACCAAGAGAACTTTAAAAAACATTTCATCCTTTTTGAGGAACATTTTTTTTGTTAATACAGAAAAAAGAATATTTTTTCATTGCATATTTTGAAACCTTTCTAACACACCACGAGGAAAGCTCAAATTTCCTCAGTAGGCAAAACCACGTTGTGATTATCTGCAAGTCACCTCTTTCCTAAGAGGAACTTTAACATCTTGATCTCTTCCCTCTCAGTACAGCTCCACACAATGAACTAGGAAATAGACAGTTCCACAGAATCCCACAGTTCCACAGCATGCTTTATAGAATCTGAGAGTAACAGCCAACTGTAACAACCATAGAATATTAAAAATAATGAGTGACAAACGTATTAAAGGACAGAACAGGAAACCAAGTTTGTGACAATTGTGAAGAGGTAAACTGAAGAGAGAATATTTTTTTGTTCAGATTAGAAAGCTGAAAAAATGGCTATTGGATAATTATGCAGGCAACTATTTTACCATATTCATGATTTGGTAAACTTAGCCTTATTTAGGCAAAAGCCTTTCTAATATATCAAAACTTAGTCAGTTACGATTTACCCCTTGCATTTCACCCTCTCTTCTTATTTTCCAACACAGTGTCAGGCATTAACCTAGCTGTACAACCACTGGCATTTCATTCATATGTCGTTGTTTAAGGCCAGTGATGCCAAAGAGGTTCCTGATTTTTTTTTATTTTTCACATTTTGTAGATTTTAGAAACACAGTAGATGTAGCACTGTAGATTGCAGTGAGTTAATATGTAGCAGCTTATAGTATAAGGTCCTTCTATCTCTACCCCTGCTCCAGAACAGGCCGCTAAGATCTGCCAGCTATTTAGTCTCTTTCTCAAGGTACCAGATTAGAAGCTATCGGAGAGAACATAAACACAGAGCAGAGTGACCCGGAGCCCTGGAAAGCGTCCAAAAGACCTTTATGTGCTGAAGAAGAGGAGGAAGAGGAAGACGGAGGGTCCTGGCAACCCCAGATCCAATTCAACAGCGGGTGGAAACTGGGAGGGGACAGAGGTGGAACTGGACATGTGGACTGTAGTGATTGGATAGATTATATTATAAAAGCCATGGAAATCAAAGCTTGCATTAGCACACGGCTATGTATTCCTGAATGAGCGGAGTTGCTCATTAAAGTAACTACCCCTTATCTCCTACAAAACTTGGCTTGGAGTCTTTCTTACAGATTTACAGCAACACCAGGACAATCAGGTTCTTTCTCCATAGTCACAGAAATTAAGTGCTACCCTATTCTCTACATTGTTGAAGGAGAGAAAAAAAAAGTACTTTCTAGATATTTTGGTTATTTCTTCCACATAGATGTTTTCCCTTGATGTTCTCTCCTCTTGGAGAGGTGTCAGTTTTTAGTTACTATCTGTAATAGAAGTATCTATAAAATGTACACATACTCACTAAAGAACACACTCTAAAAAACTCCAACTTTTTATGATCACTTAGTCTTTAATTTTTTTCAGCCTTCAGAATGTTTCTGTTACTGTCTTTATCTACTATCAATTCTTCCATATTAATTATCTCTTCAATCCAGCAGTCTAAGATATGACATTCTAGTGTTCAAGGGTGTCATACTCTGGCAAGAAGAGTCCTTGATCAGGACATAACAGTGGCCATGTAACTCCAGGGATCATGGAGAAAAAGAAATCTTGCAGATTTGGATATCTTTTAAAATTACACTTTTTAAAAAAATTATTTTTCCATGTGATGACATTCAGCCTATCAAAAATCAACTGAGAGCAAATTCAATATGCAATTATTTTTTTCCATAACAGAAGTTATAAAGAAAGCTCCTGTTGACAGGCAACCATTCCACAGAGTAATACTGTTCTTTGCAATGTGAGTGTTATATATATTTTTCTCTGCTCGTTGAGTGCAGTTTCTTGTCACTAAATAACTGAGCTTAATTTCTCAATGTCAAACCATGGCTGTTACCTGCATTCCATGCTAGCTATCAAAGCAGACTATTTGTTTTGCAGAAACTGTGTACAATATTTTACTGAAAGGCCAGGCTTCTTACTCTNGTAATTATTGCTCTCTATAGTTAAATCTGCTAAATAGAAAATTACCTCTTTGGTAACATTTACCAGTGTCTTTGACACACTTTTAATAATGTAATTCTTCTCTTCCTAGTTTCTTTTGTCTTGTGACCATTATTCCAAGAAGTGTTTCCTCTCCTATTAATTTATGAGTGTAGGTATGGTGAAGTCCACATTTATTGGTTGCTCTAATGTGATAAGTCTCCAAAAACTACTCTTACATTCTTACAGCCAAAAAACCATGTTCAGAGATAAGAGATTTTGGGATCATTTACTTCTATGAGCAAATCTTGTGAGGCAATTCTGTAATATAAGACCCTTGTCAGCAGTCGATAAAATCTAAATATGAACTGCAAAACACAGAGAAATTAAGCCACTTAGACTGACTTCTGGCTTGTTATATATTTCCTTATGTATTAAGTCAACAACCTTAGAACTAAAAATCACTGAATTAGCAATAGCAAGTACTTTAAGATTTGAAATATGAGATTAGATCCTAATCTCAGAAAAAATCAGATTTTCCATTTGTTCTCATGCAGATTTTCAGTAGCATTTCCATAATTTATTACCAGTGACAATGACTTTATTACAAAGTTGCAGATTTTTTTTGTTTTAAATAGCAGACATTATCAGAAGTATTAAAAAGAAATTTTCTTTTGCAGAGTCAGTTTTAGTTTGGGGAATGGCATCTGCACTCAAATTGCATTCAGTAATTGTAGCAAATTCCCTCTAAGCTCTATACCTAAAGCAGATAGAAGATTGCATTAGGAGATCAACCCTTTCAGATTACAATGGTTTATGATGGTCATCTGCATTTTAATCAGATATAGAGGATTTATACTGAAATACATGAAGAAACACTATTTTCACCTCCTGAAATGCATCAGGAGAGTTTATAGCCCATCAAGTAAAATACATTACACATTTTTACTTTGTATATCTTCCTCTCTAGTGTATGCAGTATTACATGGATATAGGTGTCAATGCTTTTATTAGCAACTATATATAAGCCTGTCAAAATAGAAACCAGAAAGTGATTTCATATATCAAATTCCCTTTGTTAAGGACTTAACTCCTGAGCTCAACAAAAATGATGAATTTATGGTTACACCAGATACATCATGCTATTTTATGCCAAATGCAGTGTTTCTTCTTGTGACCAGAGAGAGTATGAATTGGAATTAGTTTTGTCAGACACAAAGACTGAATAGCAAAATTCATCACCTGAATAAGTATGTCTCATGTTCCTGACAAATAAGTCCCACATTGATACTGCCAAAATATTCTTATACTGTCAATTATGTCAGGAAAATTGTTTTCTCTGTTGAATTGTAATAACATTTTTTTCATTATTATTATTCATAAACTAGTAATGAATTATGTTTCAGTGAAATTCCATGGACTAGGAAAAACAACGTGTCAGCAGATTGCTAACAGTCAAGTACTGGAGAAAATAAACTTTTTAACAATACTAAGAATGTACTGCAAACCGTATTATCTGAAGAATAAGCTACTACTTGTAACCAGGAAAGGTTTCAGAAAAGTAATACAGAGCAGAAACATGTCTCCATCACCTCATTAAAAAAATTACCTGTGTTGGTGAGGGCCACAACCACTACAGGTGATACCTATTAACACTAAATGTATGCTTGGTTCCTAAGTGATCCTTACCTTTTCTTCACCTACTAAGTTATTTTTCATGTTTTAACTTGATTTATCTGGACCATAAATTGACAAAATTACCTAAGAGTCATTATTAACTCCTGGGCTCAGTTTTCACAGGAGTTATTAACATGTGCTTTAAAAAAATATAAGAGAATAGTGCAATAATTAATTGTAATCCAGTAATCTGGATGGAATAACTATCATCATCATAATTTTAGATCTGTGGTTACAATTTCCTACTAGCTTGATACAGTAAGTGTAATCTTTTTTTTCCTCCAGATACTTTTCTGACTAGCAATTTCTTTACAGTAATATTAATGCACAATTAGTACTTTTATTATTCTAGGTTTTATTGTTTCATTATGATAACTTTTACTCTGCTTATGAGATTCAGACAAAAACTTGCTTGGTCACATTCCCTAAAGTTCCCAGTATGAACTCTGTTTCCAGAAAGTATTTATTACAGACACATAATAGAGTCCTAGAACAGTTTACGTTGAAAAGGACCTTAAAAGACTTTCTAGTCCAAGCCACCTGCCATGGGCAGGGATATTTTGCACTAAATCTCATTGCTTAAAACCTCCTCCAACCTGACCTTGAATACTTCCAGTGATGGGACATCAACTTCTCGGAGCAACCTGTTCCAATGTCTCACTACCCACCCCATAAAAAATTTCTCAGTATGTCCAATCTAAACCTACCCTCTTTTAATGAAAAGTCATTGCCTTTTGTCCTACAAGTACAGGAGTCCATTAAAAGCTTTCTCCATCTTTCCTATAACCCTTCCTATATATATTGAAATGCTGTGATAAAGTCCCCCTTAAGGCTTTCCTTCTACAGTCTGAACAACAACTCTCTTAGCCTGTCATCATAGGACAGGCATTTAAGTCCTCTGGTTATTTTTGTAGCCCTACTCTGGACCCTCTCTAAAATGCCCACATCTTTCTTGTATTGAAGACCCTAATACAAGAGAAAAATCTTCTTTTCATAAGCAATACTCCCTGGAATGTATAACCCGCACTGAAGGCACTCTTTACTGCTCTCATCAGAGGCAAAAATGGTGATTTTTAAATTATTCATAAACTTTCTTTCTCCTTGAGGCAATATATGACCCACAAATATGTAAAAGATAAAAAATGTCTCTCTCAGAGATAAAAGAAATGCTGATTTATATAGCATTCATTTGATTATCTTTGATTTCAATTAATGTTTTAAGTAAGCATTGACATATTATGTTTAGTGTAAAGGACTGATTAAATAGATATGCCTTCTTTAATCTGTGTAGCAAAATAGTAAAATAGCTATAGTTGATGACATTCATTTTACTCAGGCTTATTTCACAAAAGACATTTGACATCAGGTAAATGACCAAGCTTTGACAGGACAGCTTTGTTGGCCTTGCGCTTAATTATGTCTTTCTATAGAACTTGATTATTTCAGTTAAAGTTAGCCAGTTTTGTTTTCTGCTTTAGAAAAAACCTCGACAAATAGAAGAATTAAAATCCCCTAACAAAAAACAAACAAACAAACAAACAAATCAAAAGAGAACTACATTTGCCTAATTTGTAAATCCACAAACAGACTTTTTAGACCCCTTCTCATTTGCCCTCCTGTCACACCCCTATTTCAAAACTTGAAATGATACCAAGTTATACAGAGAACAATTTATTTGCAATTCTGCTTATCTATGTCCTCTATATAAGGTGTTTTGGGGTGTTATTAAACTTATGACTTAGAAACTACTACGAAAAAATTAAGCAAAGCAATA
>VWZD01007323.1:49187-67114 GCA_013396695.1 Sakesphorus luctuosus | reverse complement strand
TTGTCTGTCAGCTCCAAAGGCCAGTTGTCCTGAGGGCCACCTGTCTTGCTGGTGAAAACCAAGGCAAAGTAGGTGTTAAATACCTCAGCCTTCTTCTCCTCCTGATTGACTATGTTCCCCTTAGAGTCCAGTAAAGAACTGAGGTTTTCCTTGCCCCTCCTTTTGTTATTGATGTATTTATAGAAGCATTTTTTGTTATCCTTTATGGAAGTAGCCAAGTTAACTTTTGTCTCTCTCACTTTCTTTCTACATGACCTAACTAAGTCCCTAAACTCTTCATGAGTAACCAGCCCTTTCTTCAACAGTCTCCCTGATTTCCTTCAGAATCTCCCTGTTCAACCACGCTGGTCATCTTCCCTGCTGGCTTGCCTTTCAGCACCCTGGGACAGCCTGCTCCTGTGCACTCAAGACTTCCTTCTTGAAGTATGTCCATCCCTCCTGTACTCCCTTGATTTCAAGGGTTGTTTCTCAGGGTATGCTCCAAACCAGTCTTCTGAATAGGCCGAAATCCGCCCTCCAAAAGTCCAGTGTAGAAGTTTTATTGTTGGCCCTACTCACATCCCTGAGTATTGAAATGTCTATTATTTCATGGTCACTGTGCCCCAGACAGCCTCCAACTACAACATCTCCCACCAGCCCCTCTCTGATTGTAAACAGCAGATCTAGCTGGGCCCCACCTCTGGTAGGTTCATTTACCAGCTGAAGCAGGAAATTATCCTCTATACACTCCAGCAATCTCCTAGACTGCCTCTTCTCTGCTGTGTTGAGCTCCCGGAAGATATCTGGCAGGTTTAAGTCACCCACAAGAACAAGGACAGCCCATCTTGAGACATCTGCCAGCTGCTTGTAGAATAATTCATCCCCTTCATTCAAAAATGATAGAAATTTACCTTCAGAGTAGACATACATGAAGTTTTTCTAACACCCCATTAAAGCATTGTGCCTTCATTTTAAGCCTTGTCTTTCTGAAAAATGAATGGCTGCTTTGTACTTTTCTGTCTCCCACTCAAAATCTGCATTAAAAGTATCATAAAGATGATAAATAATAATTCTATTTTATAAACAAGTTAATTATTTGTCTTTTGAAGTCAGCATGAGAAGTGATCTTGCCTACTGTCCCAAAGGCTGTATATATATTTTTATGCTGCTTCTTTGTGAAAAATAGATGGTCAAGTAGCAAACTTACTCCACTGCCAGTTATTTGCAGTACTGCTCCAAAATAGGAAGAGCTTGCAATAAAGCAATACAAACAGAGCATGAGATTTTATGAGGGCTGAATCTTGATGGAGGAAAATATGTAAGCCATGAAACACGTCCCAGAGGGCTGAATATTTTTCAGTGTTTTTTTTTTTTCTCAAATGTGTAATGAAATCTTAAGGCATTTGTTCCTAAAATCTCTGCTATAAACTCTCCCTTCCCTATAATCTCGTCAGCTCTGGGGCAACAGAATCTCTAAGGTCAGCCTTTCTGTTAACTACAACTCTTATATTTCTCCTCTATTTCAAGGCAGTAGAAAGGAATGGATGATTTATTTTTAGTGAGCTGCTCAACCCAACACAAGGAACTCAGTGACTTTTTTTTTTAACTGTCAAGATTGCCAGCAACAGCACTGCTCACAGTAGTATTAACTGCATCTATAAGCCCCAGTCCCAATTTTCCTGACTCAGCCACAGTCATATGTTCTTGAAATTTCTTTCTGATATTTCAGGCTCTTTTTTCCACAACATGATGAGTAATGTGTGAGATAAACTGGCATATTTTATGAGACCAGTATAGCATGCATGGGTAAATTAGTTACATTATCAGTATAAATGTCAAAAAAGTTTTCTGACCCATAACATATGTTTGGGTGAGAAGAGAGAGATGTAAGAAAAGCAGCAATGACATGATATGCTATTCTGTCTTAAAACAGATGTTTCTTTTAATAAAACAGGAATTGTAAGAACAACAAAAAATTTTTTTAGTGATCACTACTCTTTCCTTAAAAAAAATTCTTTGGGAAATTAAAATATTCTAAAAGGAGTCTCTTCTCCATTCCTAAAATGACCAACTTAAATTTTCACTCTGTCTGGCACTGATTGAAGAATCAATATTGCAGTACTCATATCAGAAATCTCTTTCCCCAAATAAATCTTCAAACACAAAAAACCCCATCTGTATAACTATAAACTATATTAAAGCTGACCACAGAAAAGTTTGCGCTGGCTGTTTTAAGTAATGTTACAGGGTGATATTTTTGGTGAGTGCACAGATGATTTTTAACACGCAGCTGTCTAAAATGGTAGTCCACAAAAAGGAAATAGAAAGTAAGCTTTGTTGTCTATGGAAATCCCTCTTTAAAAGGTCCTTTTGATTATAATACATTGTAGCATGTCTGCAAATGCTGACTGCAGTAGTAAGTTCACTATACAGCCAAGACATGTGAGCTGGAAGTGTAGTTCCCAGAGAGATGAGAATGGCAAATTTATTTGTTAAATCATCAGGAAGGCACCTTTGTGCTTTCTCTCCTTCTGTCTTGCAGATTTGCAGGAATTTATACATGAACAGCTTGGAAATTTTGTCATTATCATTCCTCAAATATAATTCCTCAAACCCTCTCAAAACAGTCTTTTTCTACACTCCCTCCATAG
Source organism: Sakesphorus luctuosus (assembly GCA_013396695.1). Lineage (NCBI taxonomy): Eukaryota > Metazoa > Chordata > Aves > Passeriformes > Thamnophilidae > Sakesphorus > Sakesphorus luctuosus. Next base: position 64,484 of record VWZD01007323.1, on the reverse strand, counting down.
GTCATGATGTAAGTCAAGCTCCTGTTCCCTTTGGCTACCCTGACTGTGGCAGTGCTGGCCAGAGCAGGATGAATGGCACGGGGTCGCAACACCTTCCCTCAGTACCCCACAGGAGCTGCTCCGTCTGCCAAGGGTGGCTAGGCTTGCATGGAAAGGTAACTGCTTCAGTTAGATGTACAACACCCAGGCCCCACCTTGCTCTGCCCTTGTACCATCCTTAATTTTCTACTTAAGCTAAGAATTTCTTGGGATGGGCTTTTCAGGATTCTGCATGCTTTGACCTCAGCAGTAGTTTTGCATTCTAGCAATAATGAGTATTCGAACAGAAGTGTCCTCTTGTCTTTCCTATTGCTACAGGAACAGACCTCTTTGAAAGCAGCACCCTGGTCTCAGTGGGAGGCCATTCACCCCTCCAGCCGTGGAGCTCCTACTTGTCATGCTGGTGGCACCAAGACAGCGAAGGCTGCACATGGAGTGCAGAATTGTGAATGACGAGGAAAGTGATGTTTCACTGGAGGCAGACACTTCCAGCGAGTAGTTCTTGGGGTCACTTGTTATTGGCAGAGATTTGTTGAGTCCATGGGGGATTCCTGACATTTCCTCATTTCGTCCCACCAGGTCTGAGGTTCATGTAAATAAATAAACTATAAATGACAAAGAAAAAGGCCAGGAGAGGTTCCGGCTGTCATCATGCAAATCCAGAATGTTTTCACTCCAGCTATATTCCTTTTATATTAACAAATTAAAACACAAAGTCATAATTGGGAAAAAAGTACTAAAGAACTGCTCTGTCAGAAAATTATTCGCACACAACAATAGTTGTTACATTACATTCTTTCTCTACATATTTATAATATAATCTCAGCAGAGTGATTCCTAGATAAAAGGTAAAGTAAAAAGGTAAAGGTATAAGGTTAAAAAAAAATCATTTGTCTATTATTTTTATGGAGCTAATGAAAAGTAAAAAAAAGGTACATACCTGTCATCAGCTGTAATTCCGTCACCTCCTCTTATTGAACAGCAGTACAGTCTATTCACACATTATTTATATTGAAAGACTCCATCATGTACAAACAAAAGGTTTTTAATGAAAAATATTATTTATATGTTGGCAGCAAAATAACTAACTTATCTGCATTATTACTGACACAAGGAATGCAAACAATCTTTAGCTAGTAAATCTAAATGCTGGACAGACAAGGTCTGATTCTGATATAGCAGGTTAAAATCAGCTTTAGCCTTCTGTTCAGTAAAATAGCATTTTAGTTAAGTGGACAGTAAAATTCAATAATATACATGTACCAAACTTAGGTTATTTATTTTGATGTTCAGTTCAGTTCAAGATCCCCATAAAGTCATACTGTTTAAATGAGTACCATGCTACTAGATTAAGGAATTTTAAAATCAGAGTTTTTGCAACCAGAAAGACACATTCTGTGAAATGCTCCATTATCTGGTTATTCCTGTTGAAAACATAAGCCATGAAACAGCAGCTTCCTATTTAAATTGCTGCTGTCAGACTTCAGAGTCAGTATCCACAAAGTGGTGACTTAATTAATCCACTTCTTCTTTGAGATATTAAATACAGGATTTTCATGACTGCACCATTCCTGTGGACTCCCATGTGGACAAGACTTCACTCTGTTTTTGTTTCAGGCATGGTGATAAGCAACAGACAATTTAAGTAACCTGCCATTTGCAGTCTTGATCTGAGTGGAGCCCAGTTCTTCCTCTGGAGCTTTAATGCTTATTTACCTTAAGATACTTTTCATGAAAAACAAGCTTGCTTTGGCCAAATATGTGAAATGTTTACTCCATTTATTGCATAGTAACTATTGTCCTTAAAAAAAAATATTTACCTCAAGCTGAAAGCCCTCCTCATTCTAAAATAACACTAAGCTAGTTTACATAGAGACTTTACAATCACATTATTTTTCAATAACTTATTTTCATTGATTGGTCTACCAGTTTGACATGTTATTTATGGGCTACTGTGATGAATCACATCCGTTTCCAAGGTAAAGTAAGCAAATTCTCTGTTTATAGGATTAAAGTTGAAGGTCAAACTTTGATTATATTTTCTGTTCTACTACAGCAATATAAAGCAAGGCCTTTAGACTTCAGAATTGGCAACCAGTCATATGAGATGCTTTTATACTTAAAAATTGACCACAAATTTTGAGTAAATCATAATTAACATCCATGAGGCAGAAAGCCTAGCAGATGACTATGATAGACTCCAAGAGAAATTTATTTTGTGTTTTGAATAGGTATTTTAATTTTTTTTTACCTTGCAAAGAGGATTTATTTATTTTTAATCTGTTTTAAGGAAAGAGTTTATATCTAGTGGAGTGTGAGAGCTGGGGAAAAAATAACCTTCAGTACTTATAGTGTCTTGCGGTATTTATCTAACTCACTGGCTCACTGCTGTTGAACTTCTACCAGTGTATATTTATCAGTAAGCCATTGGCAGGTGCAAGTGAAATTTGCCGTGTCCAAAAATGTATAAACAACATTTAACCCACCTTTTTAGCAACACATTATTAAAGTCTGAGTTAGGATCTCAGAGCTGCTGAAGCACTGGCACCCTTAAATTGTAAAGGACACTGTGCAATGTCATAAAAGTAATTACTTGAATGCCTTCCACTCTAGCCACAAACTATGCCCAGCACACACTCACACCGGGGAAGGGAGTGGGAAGAGACTGTGGAAACTTTTGTGTTAGAAAATAAACATGTGCCAATAAGAATCACATTCAAAATATGCCAGTGAATAATTTAACAAAGGAAGCATGAAAGGGAAGATTGTGAAGTGCATCATTTCTGCAAGCTGTGGAAAGGCTGCTTAGAAGGTTCCTTGTGCTGCAACGCAGGGATTGTTGCATTTAGGTTAGAGGTACTGACCTTGCTTCATCATCCAGCTTTATAAACCTGTCTTTAACACGCATGCCTTTTTTGTCTTGGAAGGATTTATGTCAAATCATTCGTTGTTGCATACATTGTTGTGCTGAGACTTTACAGATCCTGGCTTCTTACTGAAGCCATCCCTTTAGGTCAGGATTAGGGAACATTTTTGGTGCATTCAATGGAAACAGATAGTCAAGCAGGCAACACAGAAGACAAGCTTGGCTGAACAGAAATCTTCTCATGGAAATAGGGCCAAAAAGGAAGGTGTATGCCCAGTGGGAACAAGCTGAAGTGGCATGGGAAGAATTCAGAGATTCTGCTTGCTGCCATAGGGAGAAAATTTGTGCAGTCAAAGCTCAGTTGGAGCTGAGGCTCCCCAGAAATGTGGGGGACAATAAAAGAGGTTTTTTTCAAATTTACCAGTGGCAATAGGCAGCATAGAAATACCATCAGCCCATTACAGGATCAGAATGGTCACCTCACAAACAGGGACAGAGATAAGGCAGATGTGTTTAACACCTCCTTTGCCTTCATCTTCAACATGAATGACAGACCAAAGGAGTCTCAGTGCCTTGAGCTGGAGGACCATGACTGCAAGAATGATCAATTCCCAGTCAACACTGCAATTGTGTACAATTTGCTGCTCCAGCTGGATCTCTATAAATCTATAGCGCCTGATGGGATTCATCCCAGAAGCCTCAAAGAGATAGCTGATGTAATTGCAAAAGTTCTCTCTATGATTTTTGAGCTGTCTTGCAAATCTGAAAGGTTCCAGCTGACTGGAGGCTGGTGAATATTGTCCCAGTTATCAAGAAGGGTGAGAAGGAGGACCCCAGAAAATACAGGCCTGTCAGTCTCACTTCAGTGCCTGGTAAAGTTGTGGAGAAGATTATTCTGGGATGTATTGAAAACACTTGAAAGACAATACAAGCACTGATCACAGCCACAACGGCTTCATGAGAGGAAAATCTTGCTTATCCAACCTGATTTCATGTTATGACAAGGTAACACACTTAGCTGATCAAGGATGTCAGTGATGCAATCTTTTTGGACTTCAGTAAAGCTTTCAATATTGTCTCTCACAGGATCCCTGTGGGCAAACTGTCCAGCACACAGCTGGATAAACACATTGTGTGTTGGGTGATCAGTTGGCTCACAGGCTGAGCACAGAGGGTAATAGTGAATGGGGTAACATCAGACTGGTGACCTGTCACTAGTGGGGTTCTTGGGCCATGTGCTCTTCAACATCTTCATAAGTGACTTGGATGCAGGACTGGAAGGGATATAAAGGGATATAAATCAACTGAGAGGAGCTGTTGACTCCTTTGAAGGCAGAGAGGGCCTGCAGAGAGACCTGGACAAATTAGAGTGGGCAATCACCAATCATGTGAAGCTAAACAGGGAAAAGTGTCAGATTCTGTGCTTGAGATGGGGCAACCCCAGATTTACATACACACTGTGGAATGAGATACAGGAAAGCAGTATCATAGAAAGGAATCTGGGGGTTCTGGTTGATGGCAAGTTGAGTTAGCAGCACCCTGGCAGCCCGGAGAGCCAACTCTATCCTTGGCAGCATCAGGCAAACCATCACCAGCTGATGAAGGGAGGGGATTGTCCTGGTCTGGTCTGCTCTGGGGCAGCCTCACCTGGAATATTGAGTGCAGGTTTGGGCACTACGATGTAAGAAAGGCATTAAGCTATTAGAGAGTGGCCAAAGGATGTCAGCAAAGATGGTGAAGGGCCTTGAGGGGAAGCTGTACAAGGAGCAGCTGAGCTCAGTTGGTGTGTTCAACCTGGAGAAGAGACTGAGGGGAGATCTCATTGCAGTTAAAACTTCCTTGTGAGGAAAAAAGGGGAGGCAGACACTGATCTCTATGGTGACCAGTGACAGGACATGAGGGAATAGCCTGAATTTGTGTAAGGAGATGTTTAGATTGGATACCAGGGATAGGTTCTTCATGCAGAGGATGGCTGGGCAGTGGAGTAGGCTCTCCAAGGAAGTGGTCACAACATCAAGCCTGACAGAGCTCAAGAAGCATTTGGATAACACTCTCAGGCACATGGTATGACACAATTTGTGCCACAGCCCATACCTAGAAATTTCTTCATCCCCCTATGCCAATGACCTGACTGAAATGACAAGTTCACCATAAAGACAGAATGAAGATTATATTTGTTTCCTTCTCTAAGTATTTGCAGCCTTAGATAGGGGCAAATTTGCACAGCATAGGGAAGCCAAAAGTGAGGTTTTTTGATAAGACAGCAGCTGGACCCCACACAGCTTCTAAAAACCCCCCTGGGGATGCCTCCATCATCAGCTATGCACTCAGTTTAGCAAGGCTTGACCCAGAGTTTATGCAGCTTGAACAAGACACAAAGTAGAGCCACTGATCCTTTTTGTTCTCAGGCAGAGATGTGGAGTGTCACACACAGCCTTGTCCTTATTGAAGAAAATTTTGCATTCTCTTCTGTAGTTCACTCTTTATCTCTGAGTTTCAGCATCCACATCAATTAAATAATTTTATCTTTTATTTAGCACTCTAAAGAATTTGTCTTGTAAAATAAGTATTCAGTTTTGAAGTGTAGTACAATTAAAACTAAATACTGCTAATTAAGAAGGTAGTGAACCAGCTATTACTCAAATGAATTCTGTAAATGATTTAAGACTGTTGTCACGAGTAAGAATTTTCAGAATTGGAGTCCATACTCATTAAGAGAAAGACTGCTTTTTTTTCCAAGTTGCAAATGGCAGATGGATCACAACAGGACCCTTACAGCATAAAGGTGAGCAAATAGATAATGACTTACAGGATCAGAATCCTCCTGAATACATTGTTTGCACCTCACTGATTTGTCTTAACAAGGATTAAATGCTGTACAGTTTTCGTGCATGTTGTGATTTTTGACAACAATAAAATGTTGTCTATTGCCATATGACACAGCCAAGTCCAGATGTGCTATTTTGGTTTGAGATGGTTAAACTTTTTTGTTACTATGGAGATTATCTACAAAATGGTTTACTTACCTCCCCAAAGCTGTCATTGTATACTGTTTAATTTATAAAGCCGGTCCAAATCTCTCTGGAAAAAAAAGTCACCAATATTTCTCACAACTTTCCTTAATTTATTTTTCACTGTCAACCAAGACATAACACTTATTATGATTCACCTTAGCATGATGGCATTTCATTATTCTTACTGAAGAAGATGTTCCTAAATAAAAGACATCAAAATCTCCTTAGCCTTCTGGATATCACATAATAAATGAGGGGGTCTGTTCTTTCTCAGTGCCTCAATAAGAAGAACTGTTTATGTTTCAGGACCAAGCCCCCACAGAATATTTACAAAATTTGTTGCGAGGTGTTGAAACATAAATCTGAAGTTCAAAACCTACATCAAATACAAATGAAGTCCTATAAAATACAGCATAAAACTAAAAGTCAGAAGAAAAAATGTAAATATTTTTTAAGAATTACTGAAATCCTTAAGTGTCTTCCGCATAAATAACATATAAAATTAATTTCATTGTATGAGTTTTGGTGCTAACATCGTAGATATTATAAATGAATTAAAATGCACTGTGTTAAAATAAAAAAGTCAAACATTCTAAGGTTGCTATAGATGGCCGACTAAAGCCCATTACATTCTCCTTTGAACACTCAAGAGAGAGAGACTTAAAATAACATCTTCTTTACATAAGAAATTGCTATCATGAGCTAAAACCCTAAACTGAAAATTACTTTTAATTTCTTTATGGTAAATGAATATTAATTTATTTTATTGAAGGGAAAAATGTCTTTCAGAAAGCTCATGGATAACAATCCACAGTAGGACATTATTAAAAATAAGAATAGACAGATGATCTTAACTACAGCTCCTTAGAAAACAGCATCACCCCCACGACCATTTCATAATAATACTTGCTTTATCTCATTCCACAATCTGTAAGACATACTTGCATTTTATTGCTTCTGGCAAGATGAAGAAAAGTGTTTTGTTATGTTTATATATACCTGATACTTGTCAATTCATGCATATTTACTTTTCTGTATTTTTTATATTAGCATTAAGAAATTGATATTATTTAAATTTATACTGAAAAAGAATAAATTTCATATTATGCACTGAATGCAGAGGGAAGTACAGTCTTAGAGGCATTTCTATTCTGAGTCTCCAACCACTTCTCAAGTCATACAAAGGCAGATGTCACTGGGGTCATATAAAGGTCTCTCTCTGATAAAGGCTTTAAGGATAGCCTCTGTGGGAACACACAAGTTGGAAGATTGTGGGCTTTAAAAGTGTGTAGCCTAGCCTGAATGCTAGGACATAAGCAGTTATACAATATAAAGTTTCTACAAAATAGTTTCTAGTGGTTGGGGAAATGTAGTCTGCAAAACAAACATTTCATTGCTGCAACCATGATCATGCATGAGTGTGAGCTGTCGGTGCATCACACGGCTTAGAAGCATAAAGCTGTTTCATTTTCTTATTCAACCCCACAACTGAAAATGCCCTTCCCTTGCTTCTACCCCGAGTCATATTCTTCTTGCACTTTCCCTCCTCCACACAGCACATCAAATGACTACTTAATCCCCTACATTTTAGACTGGTGTCAACTATCTTGCTAGCTATGGCTTCACACTGCTGGCTATTCAATGACTTCATGCTACTGAACCATCATTATAGATATTAGTTGATTTTTTCACTAAGTGATTTTTAGTTTACACTGTTCTGTTCCACCTGCTAGTGTATTACACAAACATCTATGTCAGCACAGGATAGAGGAGAGGTACAAAGGTGGGAAGAAGAGGCTGGAAGAATTGAGGGGCAAGAATTTTTCATCGCATCAGCAGCTTCAGTTTGCATCCCTTAACAGGTTCACTCAATCTTCCTTGAAAAGTACTTTGCTCAGGTCTATGTACCTCTGGATACGACTTCTATTGTCTCCAGTTGTTTTATAGCTAGACACTTACTTGTGCCTTTCATTTCACCAGGAGATCATTTTAACACATCCATTGGTCTTAACATGTTCTGTTGTTTGTCCACAGTTCAAAGGTGCACGTGGTGTCTCTCTTAATCAATGCTAGCAAGGGAAAAGCTCTACAGAGAATGGAGAAGTTGTTTTTTATTAAAGAAATATGTGTATTTCATTGTCTCAACCAATCCTAAGGTACCATGAGACAACATCTAACATGTCCCACTTCTGTTTTGTAAGCCGCAGGTTGGAGCCACAAAATGGGAACTGTCTTGTCCATGCTCCGGACCGGGACTGTGCAGGGAAGGCCTGGGAACACTGAGCAGCTGGGGTAGACAGTCAGGTCAGGTTTGTGCCACAGATGGGTTAGGAGCGTTACAACAGTTCAGGAAGAGTAAACAGCAAATGAGCATCTGAAGGCTACAGTTAGAGGCTGGATGTAAAAAAAAAAAAAACAACTAAATAGGTCAAGGGGTTGAAGTTCTGGAGTACTGATGGCAAAAGGAAGAAGGGATGACTGTGTGTTGTTTGCTGGTGGAAGGACTGGTGTGTGGGTGGCAATGAAGACCCTCCTCACAGCCTGTGGTGGCTTCACCAAGCAGCCAAGCTCCTTTGATGTGCTGGGGCCAAGGATCTCCCCACACACAGTGTAAATGCTTCTGGCTTGCTTTCTGAGTTCTCTGGCTCTCAGCACACATATGTCTGCACCTGACTCCCTTGTGCAGTACAGATTGGCCCTAAGACTCTTTTATGTCACTCTGAAATTAGACACAAATAAATCCAGAGTAAGGCTTTTTCCTACTACCAGTGTGGGATAAAGCTTTACTTTCCTGAACATGTGCACACTCATACACCATATATGCACACATGGTTGTTCCACCAGCTTGGGTTACCCTCATTTTACACATTCAAAGCCAGCCTCAGACAAGTTACCCTGTTGTAAACATTTATGCCTCATCACTCTGCCTCTGATCAACACTCATCCTGCATGCAACTCATTCCACCACTTATGACATAGATGAATTTGGCCCAGAAATGTCATTAGCACTGGGTTAGGTTTTTTAAATTCCACATTTGTCCAAAGATCTTTGGTAACAGCATAAATCATTGCCAAAACTTAATGCTAATCTCCTGAATTTTGAAAGCACAACAGGCAAAGTCTACCCTTGAATACATCTGAGACACGAGCACTCAGGATATAAACATTTGCAGGAAATAACAAAGCCCTGTTATTTCTATAGTCGAATAATAGCACTCATGCTGAACAGAGAACAATTTTAGAGAACAAAAAGGTAGTGAGATTAAAAATATACCTGATTAAATGGGACTTTTTGTTTTGCAAAATGCTTGGGCTTTTGTTAGAAACAGATAATTCCCCTCAATTGTGTGGGTTGAAATTCGTGGAAATAAAACCAACAGAAAGTGTAGGACATGATTTTCTGCAATAAGTGGCCAAGTAGTTACTTATCTGCAGTGCTGCCACAATGAAGACTTGGTTTCTATTTGCTGATGAGTGAATTTCAACCTGGAGGAGGGGTGGGAAACTTGCAGTGATCTCACTTGGGTGCACCTCATTCAACTGCCAAAATCAGGAATACCTAAAATGCAATTTATTTACAAACTAGTTCTTCCTTTTAGCACAGCTCATGATGTTGCAAGTGAATGGTTTCATCCTATTGCTATATATGATGTCCCATCCTCTAGTCATCATTTCCTCATTAGCACATGGTGAAATTAAAACTGCATTTAGACCAATACACACACAACCAGATCTATTTACAGAATTAAATTGCAAAATTAAGCGTTTAGTTGCTTGGCAAAGCAAGCTTCTCACTCTTTTATTTATCTGTCCTTTTAGTCAACAAGGATACAGTCTCCTGTAAATATTCAAAAATATATATCCAAACAATGATTGCTTCCAGGAAACAGAACTGAAAAGCTCTCCCTGGTGACAAGTGATACTAAGCAGGGAAAGGGAGTTCAGTCAAGATAGGAAAGAACGTGTTTTCAACTGATCTGACCATCATGAAGCACTGATATATCTTTTCCCTCAGTAAATACTAGAAATCTTGGCATTCACAGTGGTTTACATGACCTGCCTCGTAAGGAATGGAGAAACACTGCCTAACACCCAGACCACTGCTCTAGCCTCAGAGCTGTTCTCCACTTGTGCTATGCCAGGATCTGTGAGAAATGCCTACTCACTGCCTGGTGTGAGCAGTAATACCAAACCCCAGTCCATCATTCTTCTTACCTCTGCATGTGGCACAAGATGCACTAGCTTGTAAGAACCATTCAGCCCAGACTCAAGCATTGTGGCAGCCGCTGAACAGCTCAAATCGTAAGCTATCCCTTGGCAATGACTGATGAAATAGGCTTGATTCTCACTTCACTTACCAATGAGACTTGCTTCAGTAGAACTGCATGGACTTTTACTGAGGTATATTTGATTTACTCCAGTGTAAACAGGAAACAGCTTTTCTCAGTTACTTTCCAATTCAGGTGGTTGCCCTGACAGAGCAATATGAATAAGTGTGCATCAACTACTTGAGGGTGTCTTGTCCACAGCAATGCTAAATACCGCCGGTGCCAACTGGTTTGTATTCTTCCCAAGTCTTCAAATCATATTTTAAAAACAATACAAAAAATTACCATCAAGAATCCATCCTTTTCTAACCCTCTCCAGTCATGATCAGAAACGCATTACAGTCTGTGGAGTATAAAGACAGCACTGTTAAGGTTTACCTGGCTCATTTATATGAAATCAAATGCAGACATCAATAATACCTCTACATCTCAGTCCTTCACTCTTCCTTCCTAGCACTAGTAGAGCTACTAATAAGACATGTTGGCACAACAGGCTGCTCAATCAATATTTGCTGAGAAGCAGTTCAAAGGACGTGTGTGGTGTGCATGTGTGTGCATGTGTCAATACACAGGTGAGACTCAAAAATGATTTTACAGAAGTAAGAATGTGGGACAGTTCCCTTTTTCTTGAATCTGTACTCGTTCCTCTGTGCGCTGAGAATTTTTTCATTCTCACAGTCCCTTTCTTCCTTGGTAAAATTGGCCATGTCACCCTGCAGCATTCATAAATATTTAAGGCGCAAGAGGAGATTGTGGTACAAAGAATCAACTCTTCCAAAGAACTACTGGTAAATAATGCTTGGTAAAAGAAAAAAATGTTATGTGAAATTTCCCTGCCTTGTTTCTTATCAATATTTTTTCATCATACACTTTTTTCATCTTTTTCCACTTTTTTCCATATTTTTTTCTCTCTGTCTTTTCTTTCACATTTCTCTGGGTTTTTAACCCTGAACTTTACCTCAGATACTTTATCTAATCTATGAAGTTTTAGCTAATTCTACAGCACTTAAAGCTCAGGTGCAGGGATGCTCTTAGCACCACAGTCACAAGCAAACAAACCAAAATAGAAAGCAGGGTTTCCTGCATACAAAAGAAACACCAAGCAAGAACCAGCTTTCTGGTTATAGGTTTGAATAACCTGTGGCCCAACAGGGTTTCCCCTCTGACAGAATCAGCAGGAACCGCTACAATAAAATTCCAAACACAATCTGCCAATTAATTTTTCTCTAAAAGCCACTCCACTTCTCCATGACTACTCTGGAATACATGTGCTCTATGGCACTAATCTTCAGCTAACGTGAGCAAAAATAGCTCTTCTTTCATGACAAGAAAATTCATCTAAGTAGAGGATCCTGAAACCTGACTAAGTCCCATCTGCAGTCAATTGCACAGAGATATTCTCTGTGTTGGTAACTTAAAATCACCTTTATAGAGCAGTGGTTTCTGCTCTTGCTATTTTGATATTCAATACCATATTCTTTTTCTCAGCCCTAGAGTTCCCAGTACAAGACATGTGCCATTCTGAAGTATCATGGACATGAGGAATTTGAGCACTTCACTGATAAAAGAGCTTTAAAATGGGTATTATTCCACATCAGAGTGTGTGCATTTTGGAATCCATTGCATGTCTATATGGAGTATCTCAGATAAATTTTTCAAAGATTAAAACATTTAAGTAAAAAAGCACTAAAAATAATGGAAAATACTAGAAAAAAATGCTTGCTGCCCACTGCAGGGTAAAATCCAGAATTATATTAAATAGTAGAAATATATATTTTTACCTTTCCATTACTATAAACTGAAACTGTTATAATTTTAATTTTACTTTAATTTTATTACTTTAGATATGTGTTAAATTTTAGAAATATATATGGTAAAAATCTCCAATGAAAAAATAAGAAACATTAAAATAGAGGAAATCATTTTAGGGCACTCCATGTTAATCTATTAATATATTTCATATGAAATTTAGGGATACAGGAAAAAAGACTGAAGATATTGATCATCTTCATCATTCCAGAAGCACAAATTTTTGCTGAAATTTACTAGTGTTTTGAACTGCACATACACATAGTAGATACTATGATCCCCAAACTGTCGCTGTCTCCTACTGGCCAGCCTCTGAACATATTTACCTAGTGTAAAACCCTCTATATCAGAACAAAAAATGATGCAAACTGTTTGTTTTATTAAGAATATTAGAGAGTTAATAGGAAAATAACTCCAGAGGGTATCATGTAAAAGAAACTCAACCATACAATAAACAGAAATACAAGAACAAAACAAGCATAGGACTTCATAGTAGGATAGAATTTGTTCTTTTAAGAGTATTTGGAGTCCCAGGTTAAGTTTATGAAGTTTTGATCTGAAATTAGTTGCTGAAGACTGTGGAAAAGTAGGATTTTTATGAGCATTTTGTTTGCATGTTTGTTTGAATGATGAAGGTTCAGAGATTAAACGATGTCAAACCAAGACCTTATACAGGCCTCATGATATACCTTCTTCAACAGAGATATCTCCCAATGCTAAAATCAGTTCTTTGCCCCAACTATATCTAATTAAGAGTCTGATATAGACTAGACTATTACTTAAAGATTGGGAAATTTTTTTATGTGCAACAGCTTTGGAGCCTCATGTGTAGAGATGACAGATTAGTAAAATTAGCCCACCTGGGACTATAAGAAGAAGGGGTTTAATGTCCATTAACAAAACTCTCAACCAATAAAACAAACAAAACAAAAAAAACCCCACCAGTGTAGTTTCTCAGATATAGGTAATATATGATGTGATACAAATCATGAAACTGCTACACAATACACTGGTGTGCACTCTGTGTGTGAATGAGCAACAGAGACACTTTTTGGCCTTTGCCATGTTATTCTCATAGTGTTACAAGAAGGAAACTCAGGAGCTGTTAGATGTTATCTCCCTGTAAAATGACTGTCACGTAGAAATGTGAACGTTACAAATTCACTGCTGTGAATTTTAAGCAGGGCATCAATTTTCTGTAATTCATGAGCTGGATGCTAGTCAGCCTTTGAGTGAGTCATGCTTCGGGTAGCTCCTACCGGGTGGTAAAACAGCTTGTGAAGAGTCAGGCACAAGGCTGAACCTGATAGTACTCGAGAGCCCCACGGCAGCCCCTGGCAGCCTCCCTGGCAGCGCTGCAGGCAGTGACACTCCTCTGCGGCCGGCTGCACTCCAGCTGCAGTGTTGCTTTCAGCTGGGCTGAGACATGTTGTAATGCCTGGAGGTAAAAACTGCAGGCATTTTCCCCGAACTGGAGAGCCAGAGAGGTGTGCTTTGCTTTAAAGGCTACAATCACAGTTAAGCAAGGATTGTAAGGCATATGGTGCTTGTGGGCAGGAGATACTTAGGTGCAAGGAGCTCTTAATGTATGTTTTTGTGTAACTTGCCCCCATTAATCACGGAAAACTTTTTAATTAGTCGACTCGGTAAGCGAGCTAGAAGGAAAATACCTGTCAAGCCACCCAAAAGCAGAGGGCATCCCGGCACGGCAGTCCCAGAAGCCTGACTGCCCGGCGAGGGGAACTCGGCGCTGTACGAGCCCTGCCCGGTGCAGTCAACCGCCCCTTTCTGCCGGAGTTATAACCCATTGATGCGTTTTGCTCCGCGCTCAGAGGCGTGGGTGTGATGTCCAAAAATATGTAGACTGGGATCTTTTGGGGGGTTTTTTTGGTGTTTGTTTTTTTTTGTTTGGTTGGTTTGTTTTGGGTTTTTTCGATGCTAGTTTAAATGCCTAGTACAATGATTAGGAGAGAACAATAGGACTTTGCGGTACGAGGTGATATGCCGTGGAACAGGATTAAGAAGGACATTAATTATATGGAAGAATCTTGTTTCCTAACCTCCTACGTGATGAGGTGTAACGCGTAATTGTAAATTACAATTAGCCGGAGAATAATGGTTTCCCCGGGATCGGGATGGAATTTCATCGCGGTGTATCGATGAATATTAAACCCGAGCGGCTTGATCGGTACTGCCGGGCTGCGGCTCTGCCCCTCCGGAGCTGCGGATACCAGGGGCGGCGGGCAGGGGGAGCGGAGCGCCGGAGGGCCGGGACAGCTCCAGAGCCGGAGGGGCTCCGAGGGCGCGGAGAGGCACCGCGGCCGTGGCGGTGGCAGCTCGGCCTCGGCCTCCGCAGCTGGCAGGAGAGGGGCAGCGGCTAATCGGATTCGGAAGGCTCCCGTAATCCCAGCTCCATCAGCGACGGTGTCTCTCTCTCTCCAATATCACTAATGTCACTTCTATTGGCTGCATTAGACAGATGTTCAAAAGCTCCTCTCGCTCTCTCGCTAAATCTGATCCCCCTGTAATACTTTCACTGCTATTAAATCCACATGCACCCACTCTTATTCCCTCCCCCCGCTACCCCTCCTCCCCTCACCACCGCCATCCCTTTTACTTTCCTGAGTGAACCCTGGCTGCGTTTGATCGTCTTTTCCAGGGCAAAACGAGATCTTCTGGCGAACAGACAATAGGTTTGCTCTCCCTCCCCATCTGGTTGTCTCCCACTGAACCCTGTCTCCTCCACCAGAAAAAAAAATAAAACCAACAAAAAACCCCCACAAACCACCAACAAACAAAAAACCCAAGCAACCATACAGAAACTCCAGAAAAACTAATGCTGCCTGGGATGTCACTGTTTTTGGCTACTCAGTGGTTTCGAGTCTACGTTCATAAAACAGAGATTTATGAGACTTACCTCTTCGATGTAGGATTGTAATTAGTGCTGGGATGCTCTAGATCTCCCTATATAAATGTATAGATGGATGAGCACACACACTTCTGTGTAGACAGATCAGATACACATTTTCGGCAGGTGTGTCTTCCCAGTTTGTTTATTCGGACCGAAAAGTCTTTTCCCTAACTCTTCCTTTAAAAAAGGTTACAGAACATCTAGCCGAACGGGCTTTTAACTTCTTAGTCTTGCTGTCGATCAGTTTTCCTTGACACTCTTTCCTGCTTCACTTGCACTGTTCTTCCTTACTTTTTCCAGTCCTTTTTCGTTGTACTTGCCTTTCCCTCT
>VWZD01007323.1:38068-48770 GCA_013396695.1 Sakesphorus luctuosus | reverse complement strand
AATGCTTCTATTATTTCAATCAATAAACCATTTTTATACCTAACATTTGATCTACACAATGTGTTTGTGTTGGAAATCTGCAGAGCCGCTCTGCACAAAAACAAACCATTAACATACGTGTCAATCACATTTGTAACTGTTAGAAATGGCCAGAGATTTCAGCGCGATGCTGACTTGAAAAATTCCGGGAGAAACAGAAATGCGAGGAAGAACGGATCGGGATGAAAACACTTCCGAAAGTTTGTCGCTTATTATTTTCCCCCATCAGCCCTGAACTTTGCAAACGCTTGAGCCGAACCGGCTAGATAGGGAGGCGTAGAGCTGCGTGAGGAGCTGGGGAGAGCAGGCAGGACCTCCGCCAGGTTCAGGCCCTGTGGGATGTGTCCCCCAGAGCCTACAGGGGTCCAGCTGTGCAGAGTTCCTCCTGCGTCCCGTCCCACAGGTGCAAAGACCAGCAATCCCCAGGCCAGCCCCAAGCCCCGGCGGAGCCGCGCAGCTCGGGCAGGCGGGGAGGCTCTCGGCGCCGGAGGGAAGAGCAGCCTTGACGCTCGGCGGCCTTTTGGGCCAGGTCTGCTCAGCGACTCCTCCGCTACCTGTCTGGAAACCCCTCCAGTTCCAGATAGAGATGGGGAAGGTGCCAGATGGGTTTCCTCTACATCTTGCTATATAGTGCTTTGCCTTGCTTGTTTGCAAATCCACCAAATAATTCATGCCAAACAACCATTTAGAAACCATTTTCTTTGTTTCTTTGAAGCCCTACTGTACAGCTCCATCTGTCTGATATAAATGAATAATCCTTCTTGATACCATTCCTAATCCATTTCTTTACAGTCGAATTGCAAAGGGGGGTGGAGGTGGGATTAATCATCTTTAAAAATGGAACCCCCCAAACAGCCACAGATCCGGCGTATTTATTGCTTCAAATTAAACAGATGTCCCCCCACCCAAACCCCTCCCTTTGTGGCTGGATTTAGGACAAACAGAGGCATTTCTCAGAACCAAAATCCCATGCAAAATTCTTTGGAGTTTAGAGTCTGGATTCTTTTTTTCAAGGGCTAAGTAGCATCAGGCATTACTCATATGTCTCAATCAATCCTTCAATAGGCAAGAAGAGGAGGAAGAAGAAGGGCAAGGAGATTTTGGCCCTGTCGGAGGGGGCTAGTCCCGCGCTGTCCTGGGTGTCCATCCCTGTAGCTCTTCACTTCCCTGCAGTGCCCGGTCCCTCCCGGTTTGTTCCATGTCGCCGCGTTACAAGGAGTACGGGGCGATCATCTGTAATTCATTGTTTGTTTGGGAGGGAGCGAGGGGGAGGGAGCTAGGGGGAGAGAGAGTAGCAAATGGAAAGGTTGCAGATTATGTTATTTCGGAATTTTTTTAGCCCAGGAATGACAAGCAGAGTGGGGAGTCTTAGATAGGGACTCTTTTCCCTTCTTTTTTTTCCTTTTCCTTTTTTAATTCCTCAAAGAGCTAATAGATATAGATATATAGATATCCATTTTATTATAAGGATGATTTTTGTGCACCCCTGATAAAGCACGTCGGAACAAAGAATATTTTCACTTCTTCTCTTGGACAATTAGTGCCTGCTCACACCACACGCCTTTGCTCTGCCCCTATCCCAGTTCCCCTCGGGTTTTATTTTGCTTCTCTTTTGATTTTTTTCCCTTAATATTTAAATTTACTAATCAATTTTCTTCTTTCCTTCCCTGCTATTTTCATAGATGGACTTTCCCGCCTTTCCTCTCATTTCCAGACCAAACGAAGCTTGCCTATCTTTCCGGGATGATGGGGGGCAGGGAATTAGGATATTATTAGCCATATTCCCATAGTCAAAAAGGAAGAGAAAAAGAAAAAATCTCAGGATTTAACAGAGCCTAGACTCTTCTGCAAAACCTTGAGGAAACCCGTGGAAACCGACGGGCAAGCTCTACTGGCCTCGGCAAGATCGGCCCCACGGGCGGCCACTGCTCTGAGGGGCCCCGCCGCCCCCCGGCCGCTCTTCCCATCGCCCGCCAGCCCCATCGCATTTGGGGTTACTCCGCACCCGGGTCGGGCGGGGCTGGGGGCGGTGGGAACGGCGTGTGCCAGCGGAGCACCCCTCGGGCACGCGTGGACTGTGCCTCACTGAGCGTGCAGCCGTGGGTTTCCTCCTCCGCGCCCGCGCCCACCGCCCGCGCATTTGAGCAGCAGAAATTTAGTTCACCTTCTTAACAGAGCAACAAAGGGGGAGAAAGAAGACTCACAACAGATGCTTACTTTCCTGTTTTTTTTTTAACTCAGATATGGTGCGAGTACATTCTCGGCCGAAAAAAAAAAATCAGTTACAATTAATGGATTAAGTTGGTTTTGTTGCTGTGGCTGGTTTTGTTGTTATTATTATCGCTATTGGGCTGGCTGTCCTGTTCCGAGACAAGACCTAAACATTTTTTTCCGTTTCATAATTTCAAATAGAGTTAAAGGCTGGATCATCAGTTTTTCCCTTTGTCTGCTCCAGTTGTAAATAATGACTTTGAGATTAGCTAATTACGGAGCATTAATCACTGATAGAGAGGAAATAAATCAAAGCCGCGTTTGAATTTTCAAACTCACTAGTAGAGAGGTGCATAGCAACTCTATCTGCAGCAGATAGGTGCTGTTTAAATTACTGAGGCTACACATCCACGTCACTTTAAAAAATGAAGATTTTATTTATACATACCAGTTATGCCATTAAGTGGAGGTTTGGGGAAATTTTTTCAGCCTAGTTTTGTAAAAAGTGGTGCAGTTTGTAGGTAGCTACCTTGACATGTCGCATTAACAAACTTCTTGTAATAAAAGCAAAATATAGAGGAGATAAACAGAAAGATAAAAGAGAGACATGCAGAAAAAAGCCTGTCAACACCGCCCTTATTATTTTTCCTCCAATTGGGTTACAGAGAACTCTATATTATATATTTATGTAACTTATATATGTACAGTAACTAGTTACTGTATTTTTAAGAATTTCATTAGCCCTCACATCCTTCCTCCTCTCCTCCCCACAGCAGAGGACGTTCTGTAGTCATATCCTCTCAGTATTTTGAAACATTTATCTTCGGGGGCAGGAGTTAGGTAGGTATATGCCAGAAAGCAACAAGCCAGCTTCTAGGGAGAGAGATAGCGCAGGTCTTCAAAAAAAGTAGTTTACAGAAGAAAATTCGGAGCCCCAGTCAGAAGACCTACAAACTCCCCGCTGACACAGGCAGACACACACATACGAACTCCATCCCAAAAAGTACTCCTCCACCTGGAAGGAGGCAGAGCCCGCCCCGGCCCGGTTCTCCCCAGCCCGCAGCCCTCCATCCCCTCACTTTCCATCCCCGGGCTGTACCTTCATCGCGCTCCGCACCCGCTGCCCGGGGCGGCAGCCGGGCTCTGCCGGCCCACAGCCGCCCGGGAAGCAGAGCTGCGGGAGTTCCGCAGTCCGCGCACCGCTGCCACGCTCAGGTGGCCAAGGCTCCGAGTGCTGAACTCGCCTGATGACAACGCCTCCCCCTGCCTTTTAGTCAAGAACCTTGTAATTAATTTCAAGTTACTCTGCGTATCGTATCATTAAAAACAGGCTGGAGAACAGCGTCAGATCCCGGGAGCGGGGGAAGGGAAAGACGATTTGCATATAGCTTTGTCTTTACCGTGGGCTCCGCTGGCACGGGTTATAGCGCTAATTGCGCCAAACTAACGAGCACATCGGCCCCTCCACAGCACTTCTGGCCCGGTTTAAACCCGAAGCCTCTTTCCCGCACACACCCCCAACTCCAGGCTGGCGGGCCTGCTGCGGAGCGCCCCGAGGTCAGGCTCTACCGCGGCGGTCGCGCTGTCCCTGCGCGGGGAGCGCCGCGCCCCGGGGTGGGGGGGGCGCGGGCAGGGGCCCCTTCCCCGCTCCGCAGGCAGCGGCGAAGCAGCAGCGCGGCCCCGCGGCGGCGGCGGGCACAGCCCTCGTCCTCTCCCGGCCCGGCACAACCCGTCCCGTGGGGTCCTGCTGCCACCTGGCGGGTCGCCGCCGGGCTGCAACAGGGATGCCACCCAGGCTGCGACCGCCCGCCGCTCAGGTTGCGCGCCCCCGCCTGCTCCCCGCGCGGGGTGTGCGGGCGGGTGACGGGCGCGTCCGCTGTCGTCCCGAGTCCGGTGCTAAAGTGGAGCGTGATTTTACCGGGCTGTCGCAGGGCCCTTGAAATCAGCCTGGCTCTTTTAGAGAGGGGACTTCCAGGCAGCGGTGTGAACAAAAGAGAGAGAGACCGAGGCGCCGAGAACTGCGCCCACGACGCTCTCTGTTTCAGGAGGTTGTAGTGTGCGTTTCTACCTCCTTTTTCGTGACCACATTTGCCACATCATGCTAACTACCGAGTGGCGCCTTTATTAAGAGCTGCATTTTCCCCTTCATGGTATTCTGGGAACACATGGCATCTTGTTATGAAACACAGCTGTGATGAGGGTCAAAGATAGAGAGAGACAAGGCCAGGGGAAGCATCACCCTCACTTCCTCAGTACCCAGTATAGTTTATAGTTCTCTCTTGAGAAATCCAATGTATGATGATTGCAGAGTAAGAGGACTAAAAAGACTCAGATTTTCAGTAGAATAGTACTTCCTTAAGAAATTCTGCTCAAGTCTTGTTCTGAATGGGTTGAAATTATCTTCAGTGTTGCTAATATCTGGAAGGAACAAAATACAATTTTACTTTTAAAGTAACAATATTCTTCTTATCTTCTGTATTTGTGCTAGTCTGAGATTAGTTAATTCTGCTTTTTACCTCTTTCTTTGAGTTGGCCCTTTCAGAAGATACAGTTGTAGACTGCAGCCAGGCCAGGGATCTACCTGTGTATGAGACCTTCCCCACTCTGCCCTGACAGATGAGTGCCAGAATAGAATTCCTCAGCAATCAACAATCCAAGAGATTAAAACAAGCCATTTTATGGGTCATTTAAACTAGTAAGGAGGCACTGGTCATTTCCAGCAGGGGCCAAGATGGGTAACTGGTTGAACCATGGCTCACCTGCCAGATATGTTGCTATGCAACTGTATAGATCCTGATGGCAACCAGATCTCTGTGGGTTTTCTAAGTACACTTGCACTACAAGTTAACAATCATTTTGCATAATTTTGAGTTTGATATAGTTAGTTATCATTAGCTTGGTGTAATTGGTTATGAAAGGACTTTGTTCTATGGATTAAATCCTGAGTATTAGAATCCTTGATTCTTAGAATGTACCACTGATCACTACTAATCATGTTTAACTTGGAGTCATTCATTAGAATCACTGAGGACTAGCAACTTGGAAGACAACGGCACTGGGGCAATTGCCCCTGCTCAGAATGTGGATGTACGAGCTAGAAACATCTGCAACAAAATTAATAAGCTACAGGATTGTCACTTGTCATTTCCGAGCAATCAAATAAAATGTAAAACAGACCCTTATTTTACTTCTTTTCCTTCTGTTGAAACTACTGGGATAAAAATAAATTGTGAAACTAATGGTATGAACATTTCATCATCTCATATACATATAAGTGGCTATATATAACTTGTATGTAAATTTATAAAAGTGATACAGTATATTAATCCATTTAGGCTATGGGTAAGATATTTATGACAGGTGAGCAGATTATTAGTTATTGGTAATGATAATAGAGACATGATTAATTGAGACATCTACAGTAAAAGTATTAGTATCACATCTACCACAACTATAAGCTAAATAAAACACATTTGCTTTACACTATATATGTATTTGGTTTATTCACTAATGCACAAAAGATATTTATAAGAATCTTCAAAAATATCTTCCATATGTATGCTAACATACCACTAATATTCATCAACATTTCTCTTTGCCTCCACAAATTCAGTAGCTGGCGGGCTGGTGTTCTGCATAGAGTTACACCAGAAATTATTTGGTGTACCTGCCTGCTTAATTCAAGTCCAACCTTGTGCCACATTGATTTTCCCATATCACTGACATTTCCACTCTGCAACGTTTGTTTATTAGCTACTAATTTTTAATCAAGACCTCTTAAAGATCCACTAAGGTGTTAGTCTTTTCAACATTACCTCTATGTCCCCCCAGGGCTTAGTCATATCTTCTGCTCTGTGGCAGAACAGGCTATTACATAATTTACTTTTATCCATGCTCTTCTTTTTTCCCTGGGAAAGAGGGTTGTGGGAGGATCCTCATAGAGGTTCCTACCCCCTTTCCATCACTGCCTCATCTATTCTGCTGCTGAGACAATTCCCTGGGCAGAACACAGAGAAAGCAGATAGTGAAGAGGCAGCCTTTCCACAGGTGAGGGCAGGAGCTAAGTGCAGCAGGCTAACCAGTGTTGAACAGGGAAGAAGTGATAAGAGCACTCTCATAATGGAGAGACTGAGAAGGATGTAGTTTCATAAAAATCAAGAGTGCTTGGGATCAGGCCAGTTAGAAAGAGGCAGAGCACATGAAAGCCCAGAGCATCTGCTTCCATGAAATATGCAAAGATGAGAAAAAAACCCAAAACCCAACAAAACTTCCTCTAACAATAAACAAAGCTATTCAGGACAAAATATCAAACCGAAGTTTAACTCGTGCCCATGTCTACATTTGTATCTACAAACAGTACTACAACCACACGTTTTGCTGCATCATAAATTTCTTAAGGCAAGTACCATCTGTATTTTTGTGGTCTTGGAGCCTGACTGAAGGCAGTAGCAGGTACTGAAGGCAAGCCAGGTACCTGTCTTCAGGACTCAGGATGGAAAACATAATATGTCACAAAACTGTGGAAGTCTTAGACCTTATGCACAGCATTACAACTGCACAAATAATACCTACATTGAGGACCACTGTAATTGATTCTTGTAATTGAAATATGAAGTGTCTTGTATCTTAACTGGAAATTCCGCTCTTCCTGCTTTTTTATGCTATCTCTTTCCAACAGTGTTGGGGCAGATCTGGGCATTTATTCCAGTTCCAAATCTAGAGACAAAACTAAGAACTGTGATGTGGTGAGATCCAGAAGACATTAGGGGTCTCTGTCATTTGGCATTTGCCCAGGTAGAGTACTTCTACAGGTACAATGATTACATCAGAAAAAGTCTACTTTTAGCTTCCTTATGGAACTTAGATAGGTCTAAACAAAATCAATGCATTGTCCACATGAATAAATAATAAAACAAAGCAAAGCAAGCCAAAATGAAATCAGAAGTTTACAGTCTTCTTGAAAAGTCTATATATTCCTGATCTATTATGGCATGCCCAGTGACATACTTCTCAACCAGCAGGATAAATCAGATATTTGTAGAATAAAATGAGAATGCCAGTAACTTTAACTGTTTGTTGTCTACCTGTTTCTATGCAGAAGAAAATCAATTATGTACCTCCAAATTTGCATATAAATTAAACCCTAAAAAGCTGCAAATGTGTATGAGGGAGATTACTGTTGTATAAAAACAGTAGTTGTCTGTTATGGGTTTAACTGGGTGTAGGCCTAAATTTGGGCTTTAGATTTCAAAGTAGGCCTGAGATTATCAGATGACTTGCGCTGGGCTGGGCTAGCTGACAGCTGCCTACTTCTAGCCATACCATATTCCAACATCATCTCAAAAAATAAAAGCTGGTGTAAGAGTACCTTAGGCAGTTCCTTCAAGCTGTGGTCCCAGGAGGACGCACTGTGCCGTCCCAGGAGGGATGGGAGGTCCAGGCCCAGCACCAACATACCACCATGTTATCTTAGGGAAGTAAAATATTTGTTCTTAGTCTTTCTCTCTGCTTGGTTCTCTCTCTGGGGAACTGAGTTCTCCAGAGTAATTTGTAGTTAGAATGATGGGAGTTGTGTTTGATGGGGAGTTTTGTCATTTCTAACTTATGTAAGTGTGTGTTATAGTGTAGTTTTCTTTTCCTCCTTTCTGTATAAATATATAAACCTGTTTTGAGTTTCCAGGTTTTTTTCCTTTTTCCCTTTTCTTGAGGGGGGAAGGGAGGGAGAGGGGGAGAGGAGGTAGGGGGAAGGGGAGGCCCTGACTCTGTATTGGGCAGTTGGCATTTTCCCAGCTCAAACCAAAACATTGTCCAAAGAAGGAAGCCCATGGTACCTCCCCTTACTGTAGCTCATTCACACAGTGTTAGCACTGGATTACCTGTGAGGTTGGGCTTGGTTTGTCTTAGGCATATGTGAGTGACAGTTTGTGGAAACTGATAGTAAAATTCAATTGCTGCAAATTTGGCTCAAGAAAGGAAGACAGAACAGAGCCAACAGCATACTGCTGAGTCACTAGGTAATGCCTGTGCTTTGGTTCCAATTAAAGACATTCTGGTAGCTAAAATTGCGCAGAACACTCTGACTGTCCTAGTGTTTGTCTATTGGAGGTTTTTGATCTTGTGCTGAATTTCACAGCACCACAATATCCCTCATAAGAAATATATAAAAATGGCAGACCTAGTGAAACTCCCACAAAATGTAATAAACTATTGCTAAATTTTATTAATCAGCCTTAATTGTGGGGTAATCATTAAGAATGCCTGTTAATGTTTAGTGCAGAGTGGTCATGGTTTAAAAAACATCCTCACAGTTTCCTCTTAGTAGCTATGCCAGCTAGTACAAATTAATTCCTTATGTTGTAGTTGCAAGCAACTATTTTCCCGTGAGTAAAGAGCTGTTCCTTTGCATCTAGTCACTAAATATCCATTGCAAAGTGAATGAATATTGAATCATCAAAGAAAGTAAGTAAAAGGCTTGCAACATAGTGTATCTTAGTTTAAAACTTTCCAGTACTCCTGTACAGTATCAATTCAAGTCAAAGTATATGTAGAACATAAAAAATTAAGAACACAGTGCTCTGGAACAGCAGTCTCCAAATACAGTTTGGGCTAAGGGGAACATTGAGACCAAGCAAAGTCTTTAATGTCAGCATGTTATAATATGCAAAGACTGTGAAGTACCATATATGTACCAGATAAAAGGTTAATATGAATTAAAAAAAAATGCTAAATTTTGACCAAAGGATCAAACTGAGTTTAGCTGTGAATGGGTGGCAGCTGATAAACTGTATTTGGAAGTGATGTACACTGGTCAACCTTCAGAATGTCTGGACAAACAGACAACCCCATCACCATTTCTACCATTAATAGAAATATAAAGAGTTATAATCCTTTCTTTCTGCTTTCCTAGAAGTCTGCATTCTAACTCATCCTAACATCCAGCTCAATCTCCCTTACAATTAAGACTTCATTGGTATCAACATTAACTTTTCCATACAAACAGACACCATTGAAACATAACTGAATTCTAGTTACATTGTTTTAAGAGTTTGTCTCACTGATGAGAATGCTAAGGATATCTTCTTTAATGACAATTTTTTTCAGCCCTTTTTGAAGTACAAAAGGGATGTTCTCACACAAAGTGGTGTTCTGAAAAACTACAGAATGAATAAGGTGTGGGCTAGCATTTTAGTTTGTGACCATTCCCAGAGTTGAGTGCTGAAGCCTTTGAGGTAGACATAAAACACCTCTGACATTAACACTTCACATTGATACTCCACCCAACCCTTGGCATGTGTAAGGCTCATTACAAGGCACCCAGTGTTCCTGACTTTGGCATGAGACCAAGCTGGTCTGTACTGACAAGGTTGACAGAATTCACAACATGGAAAGAAACAAGAGAGAGTGAGAATTAACATCCTAAATCTGAGGATCAGTATTACTTTCCTTTGTGACTTTCCCAAAGTTCAAAGGCTGCAGGTGAGAAAACAGGGAACTGAACCCTGGCAGCACAGCTCTGGTCAGCAGAGGGGAGAATGCGGTAACAGGCAGCCCTCAAGGACTGTGGGGAGACATTTAAACTTCTGTCTCTGCTAAAGGCAGAGTGTGTGAGGACCTGGAAGTAAGTCATAACTGTCAGGAGGAGTGACAGGGTTTGGCTGGAAGCAGAATCTGGTTTCACTTCACTTTGCTACTTGGCTCCAGTCTGGAAATACTTATCCTGTATATCCAATCTCTGATTGCTCCATTCCATCCCTCCACCTCTGATCCACACTGTCTGGGCACTGGGCCCAGCTGAAATTGTCTCTACTGCATGTTTGCCCTCTGAGCAGAATTTTAATTCTGAGTGACATGCAACTTGCCTGCATAGAAGCTTGGCAGACCTGGCTCAGGCAGAGAATTCCTGCCTCGGTATCTTCTCCATCTTTTTACGAGGTAAAAGTATTACAGCTTTAATACAATAGCAATTACGTTAGCATAAAATCCTATTGTTTACTTAAGCGTATCATTCTCAGAATGTATTGTAGAGTTAGACTGTATAATTCATAAAAATCTACAACTCATCTATAATACTATCATGGCTAGGCTTCGCAAACAAACATTTGGGAAGGGCTCTACTCACACTTGAGGTGGCTGGTGGCTAAAAAGGCTGATGCAGAATAGGCAAAAGGCACAGCAGAACGTCTCCTTAGGTGATATTGGCAAGGCACAGTTCTTTCTGCGTTGTCTTTTCTCCTTGAGACTGATTCTGCATGTGTTCTCAAAGGAAGCAGCAGACATAGTGTGTCTCCATGTCTCCTAGTAGTCAATATGGCCAAGGCTGAGGTATAGTTTCAGGGAGTCCTTGTATGTTCTCTTCGGGGCTCCTCCCTTGTGGCAGCTGGTGGCAAGTTCACCACAGAGCACAATCTTTGGGAGGCGGTGATCCTCCATCCTGGAGATGTGCCCTGCCCAG
>VWZD01007323.1:19122-37342 GCA_013396695.1 Sakesphorus luctuosus | reverse complement strand
TTGGCTCTGAAACCACACTGGCTTTCAGGTAGAAGTTCTTCTGCAATAGTGGGTACTAATCTGTTCAAAAGTATTCTTGCAAGGATTTTACCAGCAATAGGGATTAAAGTAATACCTCAGTAATTTGAGCAGCCTGATTTTTCTCCTTTCTTCTTGCATAGGGTGATGATGACTGCATCACAGAGATCTGGTGGTTGCAACGTACAACAAGCACATGAAATTTGGCATGGAGTGCTTGACCTCAATGCTTCCAGATTTTGGGTGGAATTCCATCAACCCCAGCTGCCTTGCCAGTTTTCACCTGCTGTATGGCCTGAAGTGTCTCTCCCATAGTAGGGGCTGCATCCAATTCATTTTTCACTGGTTATTGTGTAATGTGCTGAATTGCTGAGCCTTGGACTACACGGCTGGCACGGAAGAGAGTCTGAAAATGTTCAGACCATTGGTTAAGGATGGAGGTTTTATCTGTGAGAAGCATTTGACCATCTGCACTGAGTAGGGGGCTTTGAACCTGGTGTGTGGGTCCATACACTGCTTTCAGGGCCTCATAGAATCCTCTGTGCTCATCGAAATCTACACATTTTTTGCTGTTGTTTTTGGTATTTGTTTGCGTAGGTTTTCTTTTAATTTGCATTTTTTGTTGTTGTGAAAGAAGGCCAAGATATAAATCTCAAAACGAGATTCTTAACTAGATTTGAATCATGATAAATCTGAGTCAGGATATTTGGCTC
This sequence comes from Sakesphorus luctuosus, assembly GCA_013396695.1. Lineage (NCBI taxonomy): Eukaryota > Metazoa > Chordata > Aves > Passeriformes > Thamnophilidae > Sakesphorus > Sakesphorus luctuosus. Next base: position 36,611 of record VWZD01007323.1, on the reverse strand, counting down.
TAGATTTTGGTTCATCTAATTACTGGAATAGGAAGTTCACCATAACATTTAAGGTTCTGGTAATTTTAATGTTTTGTAACATCAGAAGACATTTTGTTTGGGGATTTTGACTACAGAACAAGTTAAATTTACTTTTGTTTAAGTTTTATAGTCCATTTTCTAAAAGCAGTTTGAACTCAAAAGTCTGCCTTGGGACAGCAGGCTTGCTCCTGCAAGATTTCAAAGTAAAAAAAGGAATAGAGTATCTCTCTAACTCATCTAAGCAAGTGAGAGGGAATGTATTGGTAATGTTTTGCATATATTTGGACAAGCTCTACACTTTTAGATGATTATCTCAAGTGCTGTTCCAAACTTTTGGAAAGATGTCCGGTACTTTCAACATCCTTTAAACATTACTACTTATTACGTGGAAATGTGTATTAAAATAATTGCATAAAATCCAATGGTGTCATGACGCAGTATTATAAAAACAAAGTCCTCCCACTCTAATAATGATCTAAAACAATAGATTCCTGATTATTTAACTGCCTTTCCCATGGACATTTACTTTCTGAAAATTATTCTTTTTAAGTCAATCTGAAGGTGACTGCACAAAATCTGAATACTTTGCATGGTTGCCTTGTTTAGAGTTTCCCTATGTGAGAGCTGTGAATGATGTTATTGCCCTAACCCACAATTTCTCAAACATCTGTAATTTTTTTATTTCTTCTTGACCAACCTAACAGCTTTTTGTGAAGAAATTTTCTTGAGGTTGTTCAAAGCAGCAGCACCTCCTAACCTGCTAAGAGTAATTTCCAGAAATGAGATAGGCACCTGCCTTAGGGGGTGTTGGTTACATCCACTGTGTCCAAAATTTTCCACAGTGAAGAGTTTTTTATTATCTGCTAAGGAGTGATGTTGGCAGCACTTTCTTGTGATGTCACTAGAAGAGCAGTAGTAATGATTTAAAAGCCAGGAGCTTTGAGTTATTGCTTAAGGCTCTTGATTAGCTAGGTACTGTATTGTCCTCACATTTGTCTACAAGAAAAAAATGCATTTATGGGAAGTTTTCCAGATGTCTGTTCATTACAGTGAAGAGGTCACGTTTTATTTGCTGCTAAACAAAACAGTACATTACATTGTAGATTATTGCACCTAAGTGTGTGTGCTTGGATGATACTTCACAGAAAGCAAGTCAAGAGCAGACCATAATTTGTTTCTTCTTGAGAGCCATCTTGGCTCAGAAAAGACTTCTTCTCTCCAAATGGTAAAGGTTTTGTGAAACACTTCTAATCTTCAATTCTCTGCATCATAATTTCAAGTGTGTTCTCTTGACTATTTAAACACAAATCAAAGTACAGCAGGGGAAGTTTTGCCTAGCAAAAGCCTTCCAGCCAATTCCTACAGGATTAGAGTTTTAAAGGAGACATATTTGGTTTTGTAGTGTTCAACTTTCATATGTGCATCTACCACTTGAGTTTAAGAGCTGCAGCTGTATGTTCAGTATGCAATTACACAGTCTAAAAATTGTGACTTAAGGATTGATCTTACATTTGGAAATTAAAAAATTGAGTTCTCTCCTTTGACACAAAAGAAAAAAAAGTCATACATGGATAACCCGCATCCCATTGTTTTGGAATATTAGATTGTATAGCTTCACTTTGTATAAATAATTGAAGATTCCAGGATAGGTAGCAATCAGAAAAAAATTACTGAATGCTAAGAGGAATGGTACCTTGACACAAAGGAACAGGTGGAACAGGGTGATGAAACAGTAACCTGCCTGGCCATATCTGCAGAAGCTCAAACATAACAGCTAACCACAGCCTTTTACACAGCCTTAACCACAGTTGCCCAGAGAGGTTGTGGACTCTCTCTCACTGGAGATATTCAACAACATTCTGCACACAATCCTGAGTAATATGCTCCAGGGAACCCTGCTTGAGCAGGGAGGTTGGATCAGGTGACCTCCAGTGCTCCTGTCCTACCTTACCCTTTCTATAATCCTGTGAAGTGTTAGTGAGCTCTGCTTACAATAGAAAATTTCCAACTATATAAGTAGTGACATACTGGAGCTCATGAATTTTCCATCCTCAAAGGCTGTTAAATTAGCCAAACATCTATCAAAATAATGTGGCTATAATTGATTTTACTGTGGGGCACATAGGTGACTAGATGACTTTCAAGGCCTTTTCATCCCTATGAATCATTAATTCTATGAAGCTGCTTTTTAGAAAAACAAAAAATCCTAATATAACTTATTGCTCCATTCCATCTTGACAAGGAAAACAATAATAATTTTATAAATACTTTAGCAAATATTAAATCAGATGCAAGAACTACAGGGAAAGAAACTGATTTCTGTGCTGGAGCTTATGAGACCGCTACAGGGTAACCACAAAAATAAATTAAATCCAAGTTATCAGTGTCACAGGAACAAGATGGTTATAAATGCATTACCAAACATGCATTAGAACCCATGCAGTATATGTATGGCACTATTTCCAAATTCAAGAATGATGTAGAACATTCGTTGTGGTCTGGGCTCCAACCTCCATTGCCTCTTTTCCTATTGCTTGGCACCACTGAGAAGAGCCTGGCTCCACCCTCTTAGCACCCTTCCTCTCAGTCCACTCTCAGTTGTCTCTTCTTGAGGCTGAACAGGCCCAGCTTCCTCAGGCCCTCCTCATAAATGAAGTGATCCAGTTCCCTAATCACCTTCACAGCCCTCTGATGGACCTGCTCCAGGACCTCCATGTCTCCTTGTACTGAGGAGTCGAGAACTGAACACAGCATTCCAGGTGAGGCCTCACTAAGGATGAGTAGAGAGGCAGGATTATCTCCTCCAGCTTGGTGGTGATGCTCCTCCTAATGCACCCCAGGACATCACTGGCCATCCTGGTCACAAGGACTCACTGCCACCAGGACCAGAATCAGAATCACAGTGTTCCTAGAATTCTGTCCCCCTGCTAAATAATATTTAACCTGATAATAGCTAAATACATAATGCAATTCACTGTATTTTTCTAGCAGCTGTAATTGTTTTTGAGGTGACTTTGGAGGCCATACAAGCATAGTAGGTCAAGTGAAATGGTGATGAGGCTCAGGAATTGCTGGTAACACAGGGTTTATCTTCCAAAAGGGAGAACCAGCTGCAAGAGTTGCACTCTTGGGATTGCTAATGTTCAGGTCAAGGCTAAAGCATAGCTGAGCTGCTTGGTACTTTGTGAGTTCAAAACCCTTTGAAAAATCAGTTATGCAACCATGTCTTTTGTGAGTTTGGGTATTTGGAGGACGTAAAAAATTATTTATACTAGAGAAGACTATAGACATTGGTATTCCATATAGAGATCTTTTTCTCTTACATATGCAACTGGAAGTTTTAGCAGCTGGTAAGGTTCAGAATGCATCCAGTTAACTTCAATTCTGGATACCAAAAAAACCCCAATGTATCATGCACTGTAGTTCCCATTAGCCTATTCACAATACTCTTTGTTACTTCTCTCATTTCCTTTCTTTCTAGCAAGCACCTTCCCCCACATGTCAAGGTCAGTCTACAGTCTCATATTTCAACTACCCAGGTTTGAGGAAATGTCATGTTGTGTTGGGAGTCTAAGAATAGAAGGTGCTCATCAGTCAACATTTTTACAGAATGCTAGTCATCACCACAGCATGCTGATTTGGTACTCTGAATTTAGACCACTGCCCTGTCAATCATTGAGCAGTTCTAGTCATCACCTACATATTCTTACAGATTTGTTTCCATATAGCCACCCCGATTAAAATGAAAGAAGGGAAAAGAGGACAAAAATCACCAAAATTCCTATCTCCAATGAAAAGTATTCAACAAAACCTGAATTATATAAATGCAGAAAATCAGCTATGTTAAAAAAGAAGACACATTCCATCCAGAAAAAATCCAGACTGGATTATGAATAAATATATACTATGAATAGATATGCAATCTGATTTTATCAAATAGAAGTTTTGTTTCTAAAACAAAAGTCTCTGCTTATTAAAAGAATGGTTTTCTTTCTTCAAAGGCATTCATGGATGGAAAAGTTATATTTCCTCTGTATTGACATCCTGTACAGAAATGAACTTTGGATATAGAACTTTAGTTCTTACCCCTACTCATTGTTACTGTAATTAAGAAGCAGCAGAGATACTCTGATTATAGTTTAAGTTACTGGCACTGTCAAAGAATACTTACTCACATTATAAAAAATAATTCTATAGATATGTTGGACAAAAGCATTGAAATTCTGATACACTAATGATCTCACATTCTTTTATGAATATCACACCTACTTTTGACAAGAAAAAATAAGTATACTTTATAAATAAGTACGTACCAGGCAAGAATATACAGAGACAAATATATGGATAAAGTGTATGTAAGAAGACTACAGATTGAGAAATTGTGTTCCTCCCCATTTCTCCATAGTTGCAACCTCACACAAAGTACCATTTTCCCCTACTGAACCTTGGTTTCCCAGCTGCATTGAGGACATCTGCCCTGTATGACACATGGAAAGGCTCTCCCTTCCCTCAGTGCCACAATTTTTTTTTATCTTACCAGACTATGCAATGATTATCGGGAGCATCTAAAAACAGATATTTTCCTTCCTAAAGGATTGCTTTCAGTAAATCAGTTCATTCTTATTGGCCTTTAAATCCCAGCCACACTGGATGGGAAACAAAGCTCACTGGATGCCAAGAAATAGAGGTGATAGATTTGCTCATTTCTAAGAACACTTGTCGTACTACGCAGATCCCTTTTTGACAGTGGCCTGAGCATAACCCAGACCTGAGTGAGCTTTCTTACCGGTCTGAAGGTAAGTCTGTCAAATTCAGTGTACATAAAGTCAAAAATACTGCCCACAGGACAATGTACATTTGAGTAAGGAAAATTCCATATTTCAAAGTAATAAGGGTAAATTCATTAATGAAACAATATTCTTTGCACAGAGGGGTGCATTTATGTCCAATATTTAGTTGAAAAATACGGGAAAAGAAAGGCAATTCCCTTGGTGAAGAAATATAAGCAAAAAAATCAGAGCATGCCCTGGTGAGGGCTACTTGTATTATGAAACATAAAACATTGTGCTCCATTCACCAAATCATAATTCAAGTCTAACTTGAAAGGGATGTCTGGTTTGAGTTTTTTCAAAGCTCTCATCTGAGATTTTCTTCAGAGGGCTCACAAATGTAAGCTGTTCATTTTGTGTTTATGAAACTTGGTGGAGGAGAAGTCTGTGAACCTCATCATGAGCAACCAGAGTGAGTAAGCCGTGGCTTTGGCTTGGTAGCTCACCCCAGTTTTCTAAACCATTCTTTTTCCCAAGGAGCAGGGGTCAACAAGAATGATTTTTAACATCAAAGAAAAGTGTTCCAAACAGGAATAATTATACTCCTTTAGAGGGAAAAAAATAAAAAAAAGGTTATATCTGTCCTAATTCTGCAAATATTACTGTGCTTAAATCTCAACACAAGCACTTCCACTACCTTTTATAAGCTAGTTCTCAATTGTAAAGTGGCTTCACATCTTTCTTAAAGTGTGTAGTGTTTGTAAACCTCAGTTATTTGTACTGAAGATTGCTAAAACTTTTTTTGCCTTGGTGCCTGGAGCTGAGGGACATGGGTAGTAAGAGGCACACTGAAGGGCTGTACCCAAAAGCAACACCACAATTCTAAGCCTAAAATGAACCTAGTACTAAAGGAGTGTCCTGTGCCATAGTCAGAGGAACTTGGATATTCATCTAGGATTTCTGAGCACATTGCAGAAGTGCTGCTACTGCTCTGGGACATTAGAAACCTAAAAATGTTATAGGGCACTCACTGACATTTAAAAGCAAGGAAGGGATAAAAAGCGTAACATCTTTAAGCTGGGGTGCTCTCTGATGGCACAAACTCTCCTAGTGTCCCCTGCAATCTTTGACAGCTGTGCTGTTTCCCAGGATGTCACAGAGCTGTAATGGAAGGATGCAGCATGATGCTGCTCTGTGTTGCTGATTTATACTCTAGCATGAAATATTTTAATTAAATTATTGTGAAATTAAAATATTATAATTTTCATAGTAGACAACGGAGTAATTGGACGTTAGAGGAGGAAAATGAAGTGTGACTGGGGGCAGCAGTTTAGTACTGCAGGAAAATTGCAGTAAGCCTAATGAGGTGCTAAAAAGCAAAATGAAAGCAGTCCCAGTTAGATAGTTGATTTAAAAACCCAGTTTCTTTAGGGCTTTCATGTAAAATGTATCAAACTTATTCTTGTCTACAGCACTCTATCTATTATTGTCAACCACTGTCATGACAGTGTAAGCTCCATCAAATGAGCGTAAAGACAAGGGGAAGTCAAAGTTAATTTAAAATGCAGTATGTGTAAAAAAATTAAAATCTTATTTATGCCCTGGTCAAATATAAACTCTGTTTTACCGTATTAGTTCTGAAAGTAACATGAAAAAATGGAATAAACTCTGAAAGGCCTTGCTATTTCAAAAACAAAATATGTATACACAAGGTATTCTCCAACATGGCTGTCTAACTTACAAATAAATATAATACTAAATATTCACCAGAATAAATGCATTTGTACATTTGCCTGGCATGGGAAATTCATGTAGACCTCAAGCTCAAGCTCAAAGCTTTAAGGCATCCTAATTTTCACCATTTAGCTGCATTCCATATATAATTTCTTTCTTAATATCTGCAGTGTTATCTGCTGGCTGATTTTAAAAAAGATTTTCTCAAGCAATTATATTCCTGGACCCAGCCTGCTACTCTCAGGAACTAACAAAGCACACAGGTATATAATTAATTGTACCTAAGCAAATAGATTCATTCAGGTATTTTGTGGCTAGAGCTGGACACAGAACTGTTCTACAGGATATTCCCAAACCTCCACTATTTAAGAAGGTGTAGGAAGATGAAGTGAATGAGGGAGGTTGATGGTCTAGGACTCAGAAAAANTGCACATTTTCTACCACCTCTTGTGTATAGGACATGCCCTGTAAAAACTATTTTTTAATTAAAAAGAAGTGCCAGCGAACTGTTGGTGTATTGTGAAGCCAGAGGAAGTCTGACCGCGTGCGTATATTACATGAACCAAACCAAGGGAGAAAGTGACAGAACATGGAAAGAGGATTACAGAGTAAACAACAAGTCATCTCAGCAGTCTCTCACCCTAGAGATTGCCTTACCTCCAGGCGGACAAAGAGCATCCCTGCGGCACCGCCGAGTTCTAGCGTGCTGGTGGCCATTCCTAGCAGGCGAGCAGGCTCTGTGGCTCAGCACAGCGTTTAGCACGTTTCGCTGCTCCACGGCGGTGCGAGCCTGACATCTACAGTGTGCTGCGGCTCAGGAGGCAGCACCTGCCCAGCCCAGAGCGCTCCCAGAAAGACGGTACTGCTAGAAATTGATGTAACTACTTTCTTTTCTCTGAATCCCTTTTTTTTTTTCACTCTCTTCTAAGCCAGCAAGTATTTCTCAGCTAAACTATGCATCAGTACTGACGGATTTATAATAATTTCAAACTTTATTGTGAGGAAATTCCAAGCTAAATATAACTTCCAATATATAATTTAAAAAACCAACAACAACAACAAACAAACTAAACCAACCAACCAACCAACCAACCAACCAAAAACAAAAAACCCCAAACAAAACAAAAAACCCCAAAAGAAATAAAACCCAAAACAAAATCAGCAACAAAAGTGTATCTTTGAGCCTGCATATAAGCTATTGACATCTGTGATGCCATGAACCAGAGGACAGAGAGACCTAGGGGTGACCCCAGACCTTGGGGGTCTAGAAAGCATGTCATATGAGGAGTGGCTGAGGAAGCTGAGGTTGGTTAGTTTAGAGGAAAACAGATAGAGGGTAGACATTATCATTCTCTATTACTACCTGAAAGGATTTTGTAGCAAGGTGGGATTAGTCTTCTCCAGGCAACTAGTGTTGGCCATGAGGACAAAGCCTCAAGCTGCACCAGGGGAGGCTCAGGCTGGACAATAGGAAGAATTTCTTCACTGAAAGAGTTGTCCAGCATTGGAATGGACTGCCCAGGGAAGTGGTGGTCACCATCCTGAAAGTGTCTTAAGAAAAAGTCTGCATGTGGAACTTAGTGTCATGTTTTAGTTGAAAAGGTGATGATCAGTCAAAGGTTGAACTTGATCTTTGAGGTGTTTTTCGACCTTAATGATACTGTGATTCTATGCCGCCCCAAAGGAGCAGGTCCCAGCCTCTGCCTGAGCCATGTGCTCTCCACTGACTGAAGACCAAAAGCTAGCTCAGCAGAAATATTATACATTGGATTTCAGTGAAGCTACCTGAACTCAGCTGGAGGTTTGAAAATGATGCTCTGTCACACCTTCGGTTGAAAGGTACTCCAATGTGTTGAAAAATTTAGGGCAAAATGTCCAGATAACTTCTAAAAATAAAGGGTAGTAAAAAATTTTCAAAGTCAAAGGCAGATTTTATAAAGCCTTTAGGTACACAAAGCTGCACAGTGTGTTCAAGACAGAAAATAATCAGATTTGGATCCTAACTTCTTCTAAAGATTTTAATTGTTTATATTTATCCTATTAAGGTGCATAGATACAGTTGAAAACTTTACCTTCTTGATTAGTTGGCTAAGCATACAACTCCCACCTGGAATTCAGTGTGATTCCTACCTGGAAATAGCACCTCCAGATGCTGACTCATTCCCTTAAATGTATGTAGTTTAGGAAGGGCTAAATTATTCTCTAGAGGTTCTTACCTTCTTCCACTGACAGCAGAGAGTAGGTAATTACTTAGGCTCTTACATGTCACTCACATTAAATGTCTTTATGTAACCACCCCCAACCCCCCCAAAATTGCCTCAGGAATCATACTAACCTAAAAATTAATCAGATTACTCACTACCAGGAGAGGGATTCTTGAATTAGATAATTTCCCGGATGTCCTTAGGTGGTATAAAAATCATGACAGACCCTAAGAAATAATTTTCTTCTGTTAGATACAGTTCTGAAAAAGCAGAGTGGATCCTAATGCAAAAGAGAAAAACAGAAAATCATATAAATTGACTTAGATTTTATTGCCATAAAAATCTAAACATTCTATAACCACTACAGAACTAGGAGCCTGAAGCAGTGAATTGTGTAGGGCTCTGTGAAGCCTCAGTCTTCAGGCTCATCTCCCAGGCAGGCAAAGAACAGGAGTGACAGGGGTTTTGTTTTGCCTGCTTGGACAAAGCAACACTGAAAATTTGCCACAGTTTATGTTAAAATTTTAGCAGAGCAGAATAACAAGTCAACATATACCTCAATACATTATTTTTTAAAAGACATTTAAAAAACACTATTCCTCAAACCTAATCCAGACTACAGCACAGCACCTGGTGCCATTAATCAGTTCTGGTATTTTCATAGCAGACACTAGGAATAACCTTGAATAGGTCACATTTCCCCAGACTGATACTTTATGGCAAAGGCCTAATGATTCACTTTAATAATTTTAAATTAATTCTCACTTTTCCGCCCCATCGTCTGATTCAGTTTTCCACTTTCTGGTAACTGTCTTACACTTTTATCTCGATCAATAAAGTTGTGAGTAGTCAGAGCACCTGACAGATGACAACATCTTTGTTATTTAAGGAGGTCTTTTATGACATGCAACCATCTACTAAGGGCATTTTCTAAAAAAAAAAAAAACAAAAAACTTTTACTATATGATATACTGCAGATGCAGAAGGATAGTGATGTATTATGTGAAGTACAAAACAAAGAAATAAATAACCAGCTATAGGAATACTTTTTTTCCTTCCTGTCACAAAGCAATCTAAATTTTAGTATTTATTCTAGAAATGTCTTAGCCTTTTAGAGGCAAATTATGCATGAAATAATGCAATTAAAACTGAAATAAAAGATTTAAATGCAGCCTCTAGAGGCATCAAATGGCACCACACTGTCTCACTCTTTACTGCCTCTTAAAATGATTTCTCAGTTTACAGGAAAATCTTTCCATCCTTGCTCTTAGAGTCCTCTGGTTTTGATGGTGCTAATCATAGTTCAGTTTCCTTCATGCTCCAAAATGCACAAACAACTGCATGACCAAGTACATCCTTATTCCTTAGTGCAAGAAGGAGCATCTTAAGCCCAGATTTCTTGCCTGATTTGCTCCAGCTTCTTCAGAAGATATTCTATCACCCTTTTGAGACTCAAAGTTTATACTTTTGTCATTGGCAGCCTTTGGAATGACTTTGGAAATCACTGATGGCACCACTATGAAGTAAGGAATATTTTTGGAGTGGTGGATGCCATCTTCACAACTGCGATGAGTATTATATCTTCAACATTATCAATGTTAAGGGTGAAAAGGACACCCATTTTCAGTAGTGTAACAACTTGCAAAGGGCCTAAACTACTGCCTTTTTTCTCTTCCCTTACTCTAAATTGCTAAGGAGTTTTGATGGCAGACATTCAACATCCAGGAATAAAACAAAATAAATGAACATTTATTTCTGAAATCACTTGTGAAAAATGATGGTTTCCTAACTGGTTTCATTTGAGAAGGATAAATCATAGCAAAAGAGGAATTTTCAGTTCACAAGACTTCATAGCATGTATTTATCTACGAGCACATCGGGGTCATAAATAACTTCACCAAAGTGTCTCTGACTGTAGTAAACTATGATTGCATAATCACAAAAATTGATTTTCTCAACAAGAGCAGAGATCAATATATGGAAATTTCTCTTTCTGAAAGCAGTGAGCAGTGAAAGGCTATTATGACATCAGAATAACTTTAGACAATGCTTTTGCAGTGTAGAATATACTGTTTGAGAGGATCACAGATATGTGGCTGATAGCTTGAGTAGCTGAAATGTTACAGAGGAACATCAGGATTTGTTGCCATACTGTTACTGTGGTGCTGTGTTTCCAAGCAGCAATCTCATAAACTCTCAGTGATAGCTTTATGAAAACCAGCAAACTCTAGCTAGAGATTTTCTGCGCTTGTTAGGTGGGAGGTCTAAAATAAATGCTGTGAACATTGTCGACACTTAAAGTAGGCCACAATGTTAGATTATGTCAGTTTCCAGCAGAAGGGAGTGACATATTATCCAAAGACTTTGCCAGCATGACTACACCAAACAGGGCACTAATCATACTGTGAGTATGATTAGCAGGTCTTGACTTGCCTCAGCCACTAGAGTTTGTATTTGCATGACCTGCTTTCAGTGATCCAGAAACTTACTTGATTAAGTCTCAATGCAATGGGGTAGCAGACAATTTCTGGCAGCAACAGTTCACTGCAGTGGACAGGTTCCAGTTTTGTAACACTTGTTACAGAGCTATCTCGTGACTGTTCAAAGCCGTGCAAACTTCCAAAATGTTAAGGTATACAAGAAAATGACAGAAGCAACATCTCACACAATAGAATAGTTAAACTGGCTTTTGCTTCTTGGTACCAGCAGGCACATGTTTGGTAAGCATTAGTTTGGCTGGTATTGACAGAGAACAAAATTTATTTTTCAAAGGGTCCACTTTTTTAGCAAGCTGTTTAAAAGAGTAGGAAAAATTGGACTGTTGCGAATGTCCCAAAAGGAATTCTTTGTGAAATTATTCAAAACTAGACCTTTAAGGGATTTACAAGGTCCCTTCCAAACCAAAGCATTCTAGCATTCTAAGATCTTTTATGTTGCCATTATACTAGTATTAAAGAAGGATAGAAATTTGTGCAGAATCCTTTAGGCAAGACTTCTAATGCCGTAATTATTCTAGGCCTAGACGTACAGCCTGTCATATTAGCAAATGAGCCAATACACTACTTAGTATGTTCCAAGTAGCAGAATCGAAAGTATGATGAAAACAATGCACGCAGCCTTTAGCATCTGAGAAGTCTTGGACTCCTGCATGTGGTATAAAATGTTTTTGCTCATACAATGTTTTTCAGACCTGATAGTTAAAATATTGCCTCATAACATTTCTCTCATCGTGAAATAGGCCCCAGAAATCTGCAGGTCTCCCCCAGTGAAAAAATCTAAAATGCAAATGGACAGCATTAGAGACAGATTCCTTTCCAAGTTGCACCTAACTCACCTCTCATCTAAAGTTAATGGTAAAACACCAGTAGTGCCAGAACAGTACTAAATCTTGTAGAAGAGAGACAAAGCAGACCAAACATGATCTGTCTTATAGTGATGATAGTACTAAAAGTATTAAGCAGAGAATAAACTCCACTTAAACATCAGGCATAACAAACCACCTCAGAAAAATGTGCCAGGGTTGGTGGACAATAACGTCACTTGTGTTAGCAAAAAAAAACAGTGTGACAAAAGCATCTGTTAAAAAAAATTCTATCAGTTACAGACTTCAGAACAACCCATTATAAAACTTGTGTGCCACTGTTGGCCTGTGGCACTCACCCATTACAGGCCTGTGGAACCAAAGTGTCTAAAACACCAATAAGAGTCTGGAGGTCCCTATGTACACATCCAGATTAGTTGCGTGAGTGGTGTTGACAGAACATAATAATGGAAAACCTGATTTATAGTGCCTAGACTACACTACAAAGGTAAGTGAGCAGAGCCAGAGATAAGCTGTTTTGTAAATGCTTAGTCAAAGAGTGTATCTATAAATACAAAAGCAGATCATATTGTCTTTGATGGTAGAATATGGGGATCTCTGAAAAAATGGGAGGTTTGACAATGACTCATACCATAACAATGAATCACAATATACCAGCAGCTGTTTATGCTGGCAGAATTACTTTTGCTTGCCTTAGCTGTATAATAAATATACAGATATAAACTGCCAGACAGGAACAAAAGAGAAGACAGAAGAACCTACAGGGTTGTGTGGTCTAGTTTTATGAACAAGCTTTTTCTTACCCTAAGGGACTAAAAGTATGGGCAATAAATGTGTGGGGTTTTGGTGGGCCACAAGCAAGAAAGAGATTATAGTATTTGCAGCTGAGCTCCATGCACAAATTATAGAATACAGTCAACACTGAGACATTATTATCAGCCTTTTCCATCTACTGTCAGTTTTCCTTCAGAAATATTGCTTTAGTTCTTTCCAGAGAAGCTTGAAGAGTTCCAGCTAAACTGAAATACAAAAATAAAGAAGAAATGCTACAGTCTTTATACAAGAAAAGTGTTTCCACTATTGGAACATATCCAAGTAGGTTACATACTAATGCAGCTAATAAGTGCAGATGTGGAAAAAAGGAATTGAAAACAATATCTCTAAAGTATGAGATTTTCTGGTGTTATGATCAGGATTATTTGTTTTTCTCCAAAGAAAATCCAATTGTTTTCAACAGACATTGAAATGAGACTGATGTAGGCACTGCCAAGGATTCTAGACTGTGCACCAATAGAGCAATTAAAGTGCTGGCAACCACAGTAATACTCAGGGCAACTGCTTGGGGTTTCATGGGTAAATCGAGTATAACTACTGAAATCATCACCAACTGCAAAGCTTATTTTCTTAGAATTCCACTCATCTGGTAAGAAAGGTAATGCTTGACTGTAAAGGAAGTCATATACTCATTAGAGATCACCATTTCTATTCTGGGTTATCAGAGCTTTTTGTTAAATTATCACTGTGTGCTTTGGCTGGTTTTTTCAATGCTCAAGGCAGAAGAGTGTTCTGGGAAGAGTCTAAAAGACATGATACTACTTGTACTCTTGTTATTATTTGATACTAACTGCAAGTATTTTTGTTCCTGGCTTTAAGATTTACTTTTGAAACACAAGTGCATTACAATTATTTTCTTTATAATACTGTTATTATTCCTACTATTTCATTCCTCCACAGCTATCTTATTATGCTAGGTACTGTAAAAACGATTCATCAGTCATCACCAAACTCCTTCTGCAAAGGCAGGGACTTGGCAGATACCGGCATACCACAGTTCCTGCCATGCAAAACACGAGGCAGTGCTTGGGGCACTTCAACAGAGGCTAGAAAGATCAGATACATTCTGCCATCTTAATCATTAATCTTTTCCATGTTTTAACAGAGAATGTCTAGTCCTTTTTGTAATGTGTCTCAGGTGTTTTGCAGTAGCTGAGCAACGGCTGCTTAGGAGCACTCAATATTTGCCATTGTTTTGACTGGACAGACTTGTGAAATTGGCCAGCTGTTTCATATTCTCTCAGAGTGTGTATTATGAAAATCCGGGAGCACACTGCTGATTCAGATTCTTTCATTTTGTTCTGTTGGGTTCCAGTTTGTGTGCATTCATCCTGAGATTTAGTATCAGGCGTTTTTTTCAATTTATAATGATGTGCGTTTCATGTTTTCTGCCTTTTAAAAAGGGATTTTTGATCTTCTAACGTTGGCTTAAAGTCTTGAACCACCTTCCTACTCATTTTCAAACTCTTTCTCCATGTATATTCTTATATTCAAGTGCAACTCCATCATACTCTATATAATAATTAATTTATTTAATTGATATTAAATTACATTTTGTTTAGAAGACATGCGAGCTTGCCCTTTCAAAATAATTACTCAATGAGGCATTTCAAAGCCTGCTTTATTTTTTACATAATGCTGAAAACAAGTAGCAGGGTCTGTGTGCCTGACCAGAAGGAGTGGAGCTTTATCAGCCATGCATCCTATAGGTTTGTGTACCCTTCTTTAGTTGCAGCTTCCTTATGGATTCCACAATGGTATCTTTACTTGATCAAGTTATGTTCTGTTTTGAGATTGAAGTGGCTATGGGGTGGGGAAGAGAAATAAAATAAAGAGAAATTGGTGAATTAAGGTAGATGAAAAGATGCAGGAAAACATCAAAATTGGGTGGGAATCAGTCAGGATACTGCTTTCTCTTAGCAACATTAGACCTGGAAGGTGAATTAACAAGCAGAAACTGGAAAACTGACTGGTTATTTTCTTGTAAAAATATTATATATAAAACATGGGTAAAGGAATTACATTCATATGGGTGCAGACAACATGCATTTAATGGCTGCACACCTAATATATCCATATCATACTCCAGGATTTCATTCTCTCTGAAATTTGCTGTTTTATTTTTATTTAAAATCAAAAAAACCCCCAATTTTTGAGCTAACATAAAAAATAATTTTCAAAATGTGCACACAGAAAATTCTCACCCTGCATTTCTACTGAAGCTAGATCAATTTATTGAGGCAGCAACAACCTGCTTTCTTCATTTACCTGTCAGGTTTCCCTTTCTACAGTCCTTTCAAAAACTATGTAACAGTTAAAATATAGATTTATAAATACACTCACATTTACAACCATGAAACTCTTCCTTTCGTACAGTCAACATAAAAGCTTAAATATATATTCGGTACAGAAAATATTTCTGTCTGCTATGACTCAAAATGAAAGGAAAATAATTGTAAAGAATGATATCATCAGATAGAGTCAGATGAGAATTTCAAAGTAGATGCATAACTTGATAAGAAAAATGTGACATGATAGAAGTCCATGTTTTTCTCAGTAGACTGTCTACAGCAATGTCTGCTTACAGCTGTATAGAAAAAAGTATTAGAAACAAGGCAAATAGAGAGGTCTGAGGTTCTTTCCTAATTTACCCCTTTGGCTTCCAGCTATGATGACAGTGAAATGATGAACTATAACTTGAAATATTATCATCATATGATTTGATGGATTCACTCTCTCTTAATTTATCTAATGCTATTTATTTGTTTTTAGTTTCTACACCATCCTGTGGCAATGCATTTCATCATGTCCCTGTGGGTCATGCAGAAAACACATAATTTTTTATGTTTGATTTTGTATACTTTATTGTGTACATTGCAGTCCTTGTATTATAATAATGATTCATCATTTCTATTCATCTTTCCTATGGTGCTGATAACTTTGCATAATTTTTTCCCTTAAAGATATTTTTTCCACAAGGGTGGTCCGGTGGTGTAAAGGAGAGCACTCTGGACTCTGAATCCCAAGGTCCTGAGTTCAAGTCTCAGTGGGGACCATCCCCTGGCAGTTAAATGCCTCCCTGCCATCTGATCCCGTCAGATCCCGGATGCTCAGGAGGGTCAGCCCCAGTTAAGTACTGGGTGCTGTGACAGTCACGAGGACTTCACTGTCACTGTCCAAGCTCACTTGGCCATGGCAGATGGACCTCAAGACTTAAACAGTGGGGCCAGTTCTGTGCACGCTGTGCCTCACCTAAAAAATCCACTGCACAGGCTGGAAGGGCACACCCACGTGGGGAGAGCCCTCCCCAAATCTTTGTTCATGAAGTCTGGGCGTACATACATACATATGTTTTTTCCACAAGCTGAAGAGTCAAAGTTTGCTTATGTGGAGCCTCTAATCAAATATTCATCCTCCTGCATTATTTATTTATATTTTTAAGTTTTAAAAATCATAAAGCTCAGTATCTGAGCAGTATACGGACCACAGGTGACTCTAGCACTGTGATCCATATTTCACTTTGAAGTTCCTTCTTATTTATTCCCACTGTTTTGTCTTCCAGACTACACCTGAATACAGAGCTCATATTTTCAAAGGACTGTCCACAATTATACCACAGGTTCTTTCTTGCTGGAAATAATTTTTAAATAAGGGGTTATTTTCTTGCCTCATTATTCACCTTTGCAGAAAAACTTGTCTTATTAAGACCAATTAGCCTGTGTAAAACAAATTAAGTTACTTTTACACAATTTTTTATGTATGGCAATATATTAATTCATTTTGGTATTCCTGTAATTGCAGTTCCTCTTAAGAGTCTGCTTCACAGTCAATGGACTTGGAATGGCCCTAATGGGCAAGTTCTTGCACATTTGAATAGTTATCAATCACTTCTAGGTAGATGCCTGTGGTAGTAAATTTGTGAGATCCATATTTGTCACTTGTCTAACTAGACGACGAGTGAAAGACTAATGCAGAGTTTTATATATTTAATATTGTGAAAAACAGACATACCAACCTCATCTCAGTTCCTGCATGGCACGACTCACTGTGCTTCACCCTCTAAGTCTTATAACAAGCCTTATGGAGGTCTTTTAGAAAGATACATACTCTTTGGATGGAAACTACAGATAACTTCACCCCATTTCCATAGGTTACATGTGTTAAAAAATTGAGTGTGATTTTGTATCCAAAGTCATCTTGATCTTTCTCTGCCAGATTCTGGAGATGCCTTTAGCTGATCTATTTCCCTCTCTTCTCCAAAGTATCACAAACACTACACAGAATGAGAAATAAGAGCTGTACAGACCATTACAAACAGAAATGATTTGTTTTTCCCTGGAACGACCACTTGTTCTGTTACAGCTTTCAAACATGTTGCAGCTTATGTTATGGAACCATGTGATGTTAGTAACTATATTGTGGGGTGATGGCCCCTGATAAGGCCTGATGGGTTGAGGGAGACATCTCAGCCCCCTGGAGTGATGCTCCAAGCAGAGGACAAAGGCTTTCAAACTGATAAGATTAACAAAGGATGGAGTGTTAAGAAATAGCACGGCTTTCCTTTGCGATATCTTCTATAACCACTCTAGGAGCCACCTCCCCTCA
>VWZD01007320.1:100415-118378 GCA_013396695.1 Sakesphorus luctuosus | reverse complement strand
TTTATTTATTTTTAAATTCTGAATCCTTGTTGGCTCTTCTAATGAACCAGATGTCTTTACCACACAAGTGACTGTGTACCCTTTAATTCCACATGCCATTTTGATCTCACACACACTTCCAAACCTACCCTGAAATTGAATGGACTCTGTTCAGTAGATAATAGTATGGTTAAAACAGAGCTATGTACCAACTACATGAAAATTCCATGGGAAAAAAAAATAGCCAAATTAAAGGGACATTCCCTTTCAGTTTGAAATGAGGAGATACAGCACTCTTAGAGCACTTAGGAGCAGAATGTCCATAGCCCATTAATGTGATTCAGGCATGAAAAAATAAAACCTAATTTTAGAATATATGAGGTGAGATATTTCTAGCATAGGTAGTAATATAACTGCCTGACTTTGCTTCAATATATTTCACCTGGTGAGATGACACTTAAATTGCTATGGACAATTCAGGTCACCTACATTCTAAAACCAGAATATATAAGAAAAAAAGGACTTCAGTATTTTAGGATGAGACAATAAAATACTATTGTAATGTAACAGAAAGAAGACTGACGTGGGTAATTCTGTTCACTTCTAAAAAAGGGCCTATAAGCTAATGAGCAATTTTAACACTGAAGTAAATGAATACAAAGTGGACATTAATGTCTTGTCTTTAACTGCCCTTTAGAAAGGTGATATTTTAGAACCTAGCTTTCACATCAAAATAGGATGAACAAAAATCTAAGCAATTTTAAGAAGATTGGTTGATGATATACAGCACTGGATTCCACAAAAGAAGATAACTTTTAATCCTATATTTTTGTTGTTACAAAATGATGGTAAACAATGATCAGCATCTTGGAGACTGTCATTACATTTTTCTTGGAGAGTTTAGTTGGAGAGGATGAGGTGATCTTTGGATAAGCATCTACTTCAAAGATGTTTTAAGCTGTATCTCAGCTGTAAGGGAGATCAGTTCAGTGTGTTCCTTGAGCTCCCTATCCCTCATAAGTTTGAATACGTGATCTGATGAGAAGTGATTCTTCACTTAACTCAGTGTTCAGAGAAAGCAGATGGAGAGAAAGTGAAAGTATATGAATTCAGGACACAGTCAGGACATATACTGCAAAGAGCTATGAGATTTTACGAGACAGATGTAATCTATTTTATACTTAGTGAAGAATTGGAGAATAAGCAGTTTGCGTATGTATGTGTAGGGGTAGTACATGCTTAAAACAGGGATGAAAATTGCTTGAAACTGTAGAAAAGAAACCTAGGTGCTTCAAATGGGACTTCTAAAATAACAGCAATGAAAACTTAATAAATTTGATTGAATTCTTTGTCCTCCTTTATTGCAAAACTTATTAGCAATACGATCTGGATTTTCAGTTTCTCTATACCTTCAGAGCCATGCTTTCCTACAGACCTCTGATTTTTATTAAATATCAGGATAAAAGTAGAAAGTTGCAAGACTTGCTAACTTTTTGGAAATTCTGATACTGACATGCTAGAAATAAAAGTACAGTATAAATACAGCTAACAGAAATTTTGTATCTATCTATTGCTCTGTTAATAAGACAATAATGTTGCTGAAATCCAATCATTTGATTTTCTCTAAAATAAGAAAATGACAAGGAAAAATATAAAACTTTACTATAATGTGTATGAATTACTAATTTCAGGATGAATTTTAAAGTCTAGCAATGCTGAAGCAAACTTACAAAACAGGGGTTTACAGCAGGGACTTTAAAGTTCTGTCATGATTTCAATAAGCCAGACAGGATTTAACCACTTCTGATCTTAGCTGCAAACTGATTTTATTTGTGGAGTTAAACTATTTCTACATTAATGAAATATTTCTGCTTTTTTGTTCTTAATGTTGTAGCCACTGAAAATATTTTCTTTTAAACTATTACATATTCTTCACTATACAACCCTTAAAAATAGCTTAAACACTCAACTTGTAACTCACAGATGCTACATAACTATAGCAACAAGACCATAAAGAAAACCACCAGGGAAGGAAATTCATTACAGAAAAGGGTGATTAAAAATAATGGATTATGGAGAACCTTACTAAAGCTAGGGAATAACTTAAACAGAAGGATCAGCAATGCATGAAATATACTTCCTCAAAATCATCTTGAAAGAAAGCAGAAACCTCACAGAAGAGAGAACTACTCTGAGGAACAGATATTATGAAGAATGTTTTAGATTAGTGTGAAATGAAGAGAAATAGAAAAGCCATTTATGCAGTCAGAAAAAAATAGCAAAAGCTACTGATTACTTGGGAGTAGATGAAACAAACAAATAAGGCACTGTGATCCTAGGCATCACAGAATGTAGCTTTTACATCTGTAAGTTCCAAAGTAAAATTCAGCTAGTGTGGAGTGCCTGAGCTCCTAGTCCAATGCACTGAAGAATTAAATCACTCAGAATGACAGAATTTATAACAATTGCTCTACAATTGCCTGAAGCAGCTGGGAGACTCTGGAAACAAGAGCTGTGACTCCAGATCAATGCTTCATAGATACCCAAAGAACTGGGCTGCATGGAAATGCTATTTCAGCACAGAATTTACAGCCCACAGGCTGTTCCTCACTTAGGGAGTTTGAAAGACTGCAGCAAGAATGTTCTCTTCTTTCTCTCATAAGACAATAGAGAGTGTTCTTTTGGGAAAAAAAAAAAAAAAGGTTTAGCAAACAGCACACTCGTGTGATATATATGAGATTCTTGATGCAGTGGTTTCATGGAACAGTTTAAATTCTATACTTTCAAAGAAGTGTTACAACAAGAGCTATATGTTCTTCTATTATGAACAACATCTCTTTTCCTGTCAATGATGTCTGCATTGGCAAAATAAAATGCACTGAATAAAAAAAAAAAAAAAAAGAAATTGGATAATAGAGGAGATGTAAGAATCATTTTTAACAATCTAATACAGTCAAAACAGTATTAATTTGAGAAAATAGAGGGTTATATTTGGTATATATTTAAGCAGAAATTCTCTATTTCATTCAATGATTGTCATGACCAGAATCAAATCATGAGCTACTGCAGCTGGATGAAATGCCTCTACTTTTACGTTTCAGTCACGTCAGTCTGCCTACAGCCTTAACATCACAGGCAGCATGATATAAACATGAAATGTAAGTACTTCTATTATTTTTTCACCCTTTTCTTTGAGAGTCAACCTCGAGTTAAATGGAGGCAGCCGCAAACCCTTTGTACACCCCAATATAAAGTCAGCTTCACTTCTGGGAGGCAGAGTCGGTGAGTGTTTAGTAGGCAAGCTCCTGTACCATATTAATCAGGATTACATAATACTGTTTCTCATCTTGAGGAAGGCTGGGATTTACCACAAAGGAAGTAAGAGTTGTTTTTTTTACAAATTAAAAAAGAAAGATGTCAGGGAAGAATTCTGATATTTTTTCTTTTACTTATTTCCCACATACCTGCTCTTTTCCTAAGGTATAAAAAGAAAAGTGGAAAGAAAGAATAAGGAAAAAAATAAAAAGGGAACAAGATATTATGGAGCAGAGGATATACTTTAATTTTTAATGAAATAATATTTTTATCAATATTAATTCTTATCCCATTAAGAATTCTAGCATTCTGTGACAAATACTGTCTTTAGTAAGAAACACATTTTGCTTGTAGGATAAAATTTGTTTTTTTACCTGACATTAATAGACAGTCATGGATTACAATGTAGTCATCCATTTTTGTTGGAGATTTATTTTAAGAAATGGTGAAAGAAAAAAATCAAGACTTCTTTTCAAAACAATGTGAGGTATTGGCTTCTATTAGTAAGAGGAACATGTTTCAGCTTTATTGAGCAAAGAGAATTTGAAGCAGAGCTCTATAAGATTTTCCTAGTAATTATGTGAAATTAATTGAAAAGTAAAGGAACCAGGAATACAGTTCTTACTTCAGACACAGTTAAAGTATTCCCTCCATAGGAAAAGTACCAAAACAGCTCTTCTAGACAGAACGTGGAGTTCCATCAAATTGAAAACAAATCTGAAACTCTCTTACTGTCTGAATAGCATACTGTTACACTAAAAGTGTGACTTTGGCATCTCAAAACAGCAGCAACTACATTGCGGACACATTAGTCTTCTGTTGGTTCTATTCCACTCTGCCTCATTTCAGTTTCTATTTCATGCTCTTCATATGTTAGGAGGTCTTTGGGATTTAATCTCAATACATTAATAATTTAAATATAATCATCACTTCGTGGAACATCTGTCTTTCTTCTGTCACTTGAGCTAGCTTTAATTCTTCTGGCAGTTTAGCAGAACTGGTGTTTGAGGTTTACAGTATAACTTGAAAGTTGGTGCGAAATGAAGCTGTAAAGTTCAACAATCTATCACAGAGGATTTATTCAAGTCTATGAATATGAGTCAACAATATAGAAAACAGCAATGCAGAGAGGAGAAACATTTTTTTCTCTTTGAAGTCCTTAGCTGTTATCCTTAGACCTTGCGATAATTAGATCATCAGTTAATTGAAACATACAAATTAATTGCACTGATTGCTATTTATATGAGATGATAGTCTTTTCCTGACAAATTTGCTTTGATGAGGCAAAGGAAGCACTTGACATTTTGCCATTGAAAGTCAATTGCTCTCCCGCACCAATTAAAATGGCACAGTATTTGAACTCAATTGCTTAATGTACTATTCTAAAGAAAAAAAATGACAAAGCATAACCTAAGATGCCTATGCTTTTAAAGCACAGTGTATCAGTCTTACTAATTTTGTAATAAGCCTAGAAATCCTTTCATTGCCAGTGGTTTTTAGAAGACAGTTCTTAATTTCTTCAGACAAAAATTGTCTTTCAGTAAACCCATAGCAGGCTGTTGAGTCCTCAATGCTGGCAACAGCTTTAACAAAAAATTCCAGTGACTTCCTAAAGAGAAAGAGAAAGAAAAATAAATAATGCATGCAAAAAAATCTAAACTTAAGCAAGAGTCATGGAGTAAAGTGGGAAAAAATGAGCTTTATCATGATTATAACCTATTACCATCTTTATTGCTGTTCATCTTTCTTACAAGAGCAAGGGCTGTAGTACATCACAAAACAGCAGAATCATTGCTATTATTATTCTGCATGTGAACATGGATCATAGTGCTCTAATTTCCTCCCACATATCATCTCATCCTTGGCAATGCAATTCATAGCCCATCATTTGTGATTCTTCCACCACTGTTTGCTTCCAGAGAAGAGTGAAACAATCACTTCTAGACAAACAGCCTCTTCAAGTTCAACAATAAATGTAGCATTTACAGTAAAAAATATTCACTAGGCCACAGTAAGCACCTTCTTATCTGTTTTATTTTTGACACAAGAATTTAAACTCCTCTTTCTAGTTAAACTACCTTCCACATTCACTTTCATTGATACCTGCAGTTGGATGGTTACACTATTTGCAAATAGATGTAAGAGGACAGCACATCTGGATGAGACATTGGTAGGCACATGAACAAAAATGGTGCAAGGAGGGTTTCAGCTCTTCTGCAGACAGAGGCTAAGCAAATATCAACATTATTCCTAATCACAGGGCAGACACACCACCACAAAGTTGCTGCCCCCTTCCTATCATCACTGTGGACATATATTTCTTTGACTATGGCCTGAAGCCATAAACAGATTTTGTCTTTCAGCTTCACTGAACATCATAAGGACTTCTTACTTGAATGCTTAAGGCACCTCTTTTTATCCTAGGCTGCTGGGCTACTATTATGGGGTGGGGTTTTTTCCCAGTGTTTGAACCTCCTAAGAAGGTCTGTAGGCAATTTACTCTTTTAAATATGTTCCAAATGACCTGCAAACACAGTTCTAATAATTATCTGTTAGGAAAAACAAAACATCCATGTTTCATTGCATACTATTGTTTGTCTTTTGTCAATACGATGTTTATTTTGAAAGCCACCCATGATGAGCATCTTGGGTGATATCTTTTTACTTCAGAAATAAATGATAAAACTTCACTAAGGTTCATCATGGTTTCATACCTTGCTTTTTTACTTACACTCAAGGTTTCATATAGCACATTGGTCAACAAATACAATGCATTTATTATCAGTAGTATTAAAGTACTCAATTATGAGGACTTAAAAAACACTGGTAGCAATAGAATGTACATTATTTTAAAATAACTTTTACTTTTCAGCACTTATTAAGGTAAAATTATTATTATAGGACAATGACCACAAAATAAAATTAATATATTAGAAAACTTGGTATATTACATATTAGTCTTACTGCTCATTTACTGTGTTTTTACTGCAGTTGAACAGCTAGAAAAATATTCTTGATATATTAAATCGTGTTTTGACATATTTTTCATTATCATATTGGTCAAGTCATTACATGCAGTAAAACTCTCCTTCAGGCAAGATATTTAATACAGATAAAATCTTGAAAAAATAAAAAGAGCTATGGTAATTCAAGGTAAAGAGTTGCAAATATAAAATTTCTCTAGAGTTCAAACAACCTACAAAGGATGTATTTTGACATTAGGTCTATGGAACAGGGGTTGGGTGTTTTTGTTTTTTGTTTTTTGTTTTTTTTTTTTTTAATTGGGTAAGCTAGCCAAAACAGAAATGCTGAATCAGATTGTTTTCATTCAGCTATTCCTGAAAAGGATGAACTCTTGGTGGGTGAAAGCAGAAATTGATTAAATAAAGCCCTGGCACACTGCTCTTTTTTAATATAGCTTTATTAATTTAACTCAAGGAAACAGATGAGTCTTCAGAGTATTTGCTGAAAATACACAAAAAAACTCCTATACAACTCTAGAAACTTCTAATGAACTGGGCAAAACAACAAAAGCATTCTAGAACAAATTTATTCAGAACTATTCAACTCACCTCACTCTCTTGTAGTACTGAGAAACTTATTGTAAAAGGAAGTAAAAGATCACCAAAATCCCATAGGAGATGGAATTGTGATTTTCTTGGAGTCTGATGAAAGTAGGACTCTGAGATCTAGGACAAGAAAAAGAAGCTGCTATACAAAACATATTCCCCAATGGAAACCTGATGAAAAGGTGCAGCTAAAGAAAGCAGTAACAACTGCTGCTACTCAGGCCACTCATGTTGGGTAAAAAGAAAAGTATAGTGTCAAAATGAGATTGTCAGGAGATGACTTTGTCAAACTTTTACTTTTCCTCAGTATTATCACAGGTGTTTATTTTATTTGACCTTACAGTTTTATTAATTTACATCTGGTGTAATGAACTTCTTTTTTGTAATTATTAGCAAAGTTAGTGTGATCAATAAGGTAATAAGGTTATTGACCACACTCAATAAGATTCACTTGAAAATAATAAAGTTGCTCATTTTAATTCAGGTAGTAAAAACTGTGAGGAAAAAACTTATTCAGCACATCTTTGCCTATACATTTCTTAAATACTTCTGCCATTTATTTGTATTATTTTTTAACACTGCTCCAGTGTGAGGTCCTTCCCACAAGAGACAGTCATTCACAAACTTCAAGATGGGTCCTTCCCATGGGCTGCAGTTCTTCACAAACTTGAGTCCTTTTCATGCAGTAAAGTTCTCAGGAGAGAATGTTTTAAAATAGGTCACAGTTCCTGCCAGAAAAAACTGCTCCTGTGTGGTTTTACAGTGTACTGCATCTTCTTTCAGGGTATTCCCACCTGCTCCAGTGTAGGGAGCCCCACAGGCAGATGGATATCTGCTCCAATGTGGCCCTTCATGAGTTACAGGGCGACAGTCTGTGTCATGATGGTCTTCAGCAAAGGCTGCAGGAAACTGCTTCAACATCTGGAGCACATCCTCTTCCTCCCTCTTTACTGAAGTTCATGTCATCATTGTTTCTCTCATTTTATTACTCTTCTCTCTCACAGCTGCCAGGCAGCTGTTTTCATCCTTCCTTAAGTATATTATCACAGAGACACATTGTTGGTTGTCTCACCTCTAGGATCTGTCCAACACGTGAGCAGATTCTGGTGTCTTCTCACAGACACTAGGCCATCCTATTATCAAGACCTTTCCACATAAACCCCTAACACAAATCTTCCAGAAAATTAACACTTCAAAAGCGTTCATATGGAGGACTGGTATTTGGTAGCATTTTCAGCTTGTTGAATGTTTTCAGAATGGTTGAAAAAAGATATTTCCAACCAGGAGAAATGAGAAAGAAAAGGTAAAAAATGAAACTCCACAGGATACACCATGCTGTAAAGGACTGAACACAGGAATTTTAGTGACCTTATTGTTAGCGCCAGACCCTTATGTGGTCTATAAAACTACTGATGAATAGTAGTTCTGAATGAGTACTGAATAGTACTGAGATAATGATGGGTAATTGTGTCTGCCTATATATTATCCTTTTTTTCTGTTCTACCAAAAGAACTTTCTAAGTGAAAAAGATGAGGTTGCATATAAACTGGAAGTAAACTGCTTTAAAAAGGAAGAACCAACCTTATTTTTCTTTTTCCTGTGTTTGCTGCTTAGCTGTGCAACCTTTCCTAATTTTGATCAGTTCCTTTTCAATACAGTTAAGACGTATAGAGATGCAAGAGAATTTTTAACTTCAGACACTGCTTGGAGCCATGAATCTCTTTTTGCAGTGAAGCTTAGTATGCGTGCTGGAGGAGTATGTTCATTCTTCTTAACCCAACTGTGGCTTTCAAATGCCTATCATTTGAAAGGCACTTCATCATGAAACTAAAAATACAGAATTTTGGTATAAGGATGTGATAAACAGAACAATTTAAACACAACATACTAAGCAGAAAAACAGGTCACCTATTCCTGTTGCTAACTTTCTATCAAGTTTTCCTCACCATTTATCTTCTCAGCTTAATATTGCCACAAATGTGTCCATACCTTCAGTATTTATAAACTGAATACTACAGTTCCTAGATAACTGGTTTTTTCCTAGGTGCATTTAGAAGTCTTAGCATGAGTTGTACAAGAATTGCTGGTAATGGCTCACATGAACAATAGACTCAATCCCCTTAAACACCCTGAAACTCCCTTTTCTGAGATAAAAAGTCCCAGCTCTCTCACCATTTCCTGAAAGGAGAGATGGTCTATTACTTCATAATTTTAGTGACCCTTCTTTAAACTTTGTCCAGGATGTCCATGCCACTATTGTCCTAAGGAGCCCAGAACAGTGCAAAGGACTTCAGCTGTGATCTCACAAGGGCTGAATAGAGGGGAACGTTCACCTCCCATACTTTACTGGCAATACTTTGGCTAATGAAGCCCAGCATACCATTAGGTTTCTTTGCTGCAAGAGTACATTGCATGCTTATGTTCAGCATGTGTCTACCAAGAACACTGGTTTATTTTCTGTCAATCTGTTTTCCATCTGGTGGCCCGCAGCATACATTGAGGTCAAGGATTTTTCCATCCCAGATGCAGCAGTTCACACTTCCCCTTGCTGAATTTCATGAGGGTCCTGTCAGCCACATGATTAAAAAACAACAACAACAAAAAAAATCAATTAATCCCAAACATAGTAATGCAAAAAATTTCTAGATTATGTCATCAATATTATAATTGTCATATGTTCAGTAAGGTGAATGAGAAGAATCTGATGCCTTAACAAAATGGTTTACCCAAATCACACATCTCAGGATGAACAACAACATAAGGACAAGCATATTCTAATGGTGGCTTTACATGGTGATTAAGAAAGGTTATTCAGGAGAATTCTTTAACCCAAAGATTCCTGAATTCTCTTCTGTAGAGTGGTAGACCTTCCACAGGTAGGGAAAATAAAGGACTGGGATAGCTTTTTATTTTGTGATTAGACCTACCTCCAGAATCATAAAATTAAAAGTTTATAATGAAGGAAATTACCCTGGCTATCCCATGCCACCATCTTTTAGCTTATATCAGGATATAGATGAAAACTACCACAATTTAGAAGACATTGGTTTCTATAACTTTTCCTACAGATGTATGTGAAGTTCTCCAAGAATGGACACTGCTCCAAGTCTCCAGTGTTCTTAGTTTAGAAACACAGCATTCCTGCATCCTAATCAAGATTAGATGTGAAAAGGAGTGAAAAGAAAATGTTCTGGTCCTGTCACAACTCAGTCCTTCACAGTATGAAACATAACTTTAGACTCCTACAGATGTGTAAGCATAAATACATATATATATATATATATATATATATATATACACACACACACACACTTAGAGAGTTTAGACATTTTGTAGGTTCAGATAGCAGCTGAGCTTTAAATCACACATCTAAGTTGTACCAATCTCCTACATAAGGTGCTAAACTGCTTTCTGGGATCTGGTCTTCATTAACCAAGCAGATCTGTTGTCCTACTTTAGACTTTACTGGAACTATTTTTAAAACAAATAATTACTCATAGTTTCTATCTATACTGGTGACTGTATCCATCTTAGGAGGGATGTCACCCTACTATGTGGCACAGTGATTCATATATATTTGGCTCAGGACTAGCTACCTCTATAGCAGATTGGTGGTATGTGAACTACAGATCAAGTAACTCTGGGCAACTGGGGTTCCATGTAGCTTCTGTGAATTAGAATATTTTCCTTTTCATGTTCAAAGTTTCTGACATATCATGAAGATTATGCTATAAGAGAGTTATTTTTTATTGTTTTTCATGATTTATTATGTGGTACTAGGTAATACAATAATGACTTGGTGCCCGTTAGTATTTAAGTGTATTCATTAAAGTAGAAAGAACTGAATCTGGTGACATAGCACCTAATTTGGTGAGCATCACTGAAATTAGCTTCTAAAATCATGCAAGGAATTGTTTTGGGGGAATATGTTGACTCACATTGACAAAGATCTTGGGCAAAAAAAATATTTACACAGTGTAGATATGCAGAGATAGAAACAAAATGGTAATGTGAGCAGCTATAATTAGTAGCCTGATTAGAAGTAGAATGTTAGTTAACAGAAGAAAAAGTTGTTGAAAAATACTGACAGACAAATTGCCTGCCAGCTTGAGAGCTGTGAGCCTGGGAACTAGGCCTTGGAAGCAGAAACATCCTTAAAAAGTGCAGCTGGCATCTTTGAAATACATCTGTGTACATAGAAACAGGATGCATCCTGAGACATCATCAACAAATGCAAAAGTGAAGAAGCTGTAGTAGCAACTTATCATCTGAAAATGTGGAAACACTGTTGGAAAACGAAGTTGGTCTGAAATGACACAAAATGTCATTATGTATCAGCTCTTACAGGTTAAAAATAGAGATTGACAACACCTATAGACTGTTCAAAATGTTGGTGATATATGTAGTCATTGTCTGTATGATATAAAAAGGACTTAATTTACCTTTTATAAACAGGCTGAATTCTCGAAAAGAAATTTCTGTGAGATCTTGGACCTGGGCTGAGGATGCCTGGATAACTCCAGATTTTGTGGTGTGGGTCATCTTTGAAGAGAGGCTCAGTCAGTCACTTCATTGGTTGCACTTCTGGGTTTACTTTAGTTTGTCCTCTACCTCTGAGATGGTTGGGTTCCTTTCTAGTATCAATAGATCATCCTCTTTCAGGTAGTTTCACCCCATCTGAAATCTGTCAATTCACTTGGTACTGGTATTACATATCCATATAAATAATCTATTATAACTATAGCTCTTATATTGTGGATAAGTTTGTTTGAATACTTATAAGTTTCTGGTAACTGGTAATAGAATACATCTATTTGGTTGCTGGTTTACAATTGAATGTTGTTATATGATTGCTTGTTGCCATGATTGGTTTCTGCCATAATTTATTATTGATTGCTGATAGTAATTTGTAATAGCTTGATATGAGCTATATTCACTTTATTAATCATAACTTTACTTCCTAGTGGTGATTTTGTGGTAGTCTACCTGCTAGTGGTGATACAGGGGATATTTTTGGTGATCTGTAATAAAGTAGCAACGTTTCGAGGATTAAAGCCTCCGTGTCCTTGTGTATTATGGAATCCTAAAACTCCACAGTCACGATTTTTATACACCCACAAAGCAGGTTATTTTTTTTTTGGCTGTGACAAATGGTGAGATAAGCTACTTGATAGATTTACCCATTTTAAATATGTCAGAGTGCAGTACACTTTCACCAGGTCCTTTGAGATATTTCTTGTGGAGGTTGTAGTGTTTAATATCAGTCTTACTTATTTTAAATATAGCTGACATTTAAAAGGATTTCTGATTTATCAGAGTGATTTAAAATATACTGTATAACACAATCCAACATAAGTTACAGTTACCAAAACACAGCAAATGCAGTATATAGTTCATTCACAATACCAATATGATTCCCATTGTCTGTAATACTCTCTCCATCACAATGCTAGGTGTCCTCAGTCGGCAGGAAGTAATACATGAGTGCTTTGCTTTCTCAGAAATTCCTTTACTTGTTGCTTACTTTTCATACTCTGTGTTGAACTGAGCCCCATATTCACTCTCCTCCACATTGGTCTGGCTCACTCAGGGAGACATTTACATTTTTAAAGAACTCAGGGAGAAAAGTTTACACCACCAGTTGACCAACTCAACTGTTTATCTGAAATGATTCCCTTTGTGTTGAGATCAGTTTCTTTGCATTACCCCCTGAGCTTCTTGGACACATCAACTTGACCCATTTCTGTTACAGTCAATAAGATGCGGACTCCATCCCAGGGAAGAACGAAGACATTTATTGTAAAAACTTTCAGTCTAATACAAGGCTAGAAAGATTGAGAGGCAGGGTTATGCTAAATGTGGGAGGGTTTATGTAAACTAAGGGATTACCATATGTTAACCATGGGGAGAGCAGGTATCTAGAGCTAATCCATTATTCATGAACACAAGGCAGAGGGGAACCATAGATGTTGCAAAACAGGTTTCATACAAAGCAGGGAATACAAAGAAAACTGCAGATCTTGTCAAATGCAAAGACAAGAGATGGGCTGATGTTTACAATCTGGATTAAGTCTTATCATCCAGGGACCCTTGCTGAGTCCTAATGTCCTTCAGTTTTGAATCCCAACACATTTCCACTGAAACTTCTTCCACTGGAGGAGCTTAATGATCAGTCACAAAGTGGCATATCAGGCCTTCCATTAGGACAAACAACCAAAAATCTTAGGGAAGTCTTTTGACTATTATTAGAAATAAAAGTTAATCTACTCTGATAATATTTTTTCCTAAATATAAAGTTTTTAGTACTAAAATGAAGATTTATCCTACCTAACTCTAGATGATAAAGAGTCATGAGACTTTCTGTGAAGTTAACAGGGTGGCTGTGTGACAAGGCTTTAGTTTTAGATGGTTAATTGATTTGGAATGATACGGCATGTACAATTATGTTGATTGTATTGAGCAAACCCAGTCTTTTGGTAATATGTAACTACTTCATTTCAGCCTGTTAGGTTATTGAACAACAGTTTAAATAGGTTTTCCTATTAGGAGAGAGAACCATGCTCTGGTCAATGGCTGCTTATTTACTGGAGCAACTTCCGAAGTTTTCTTGTTTTCCCATACCACCACTTACCACCACTTCAGCTGTGGACAACTGTTAGAATAACTCTTTCCAGCAAGTATCCTCCTTGAACTGCCTTTTGTATATGATAGGTTATTTTTGATTGTATTATAATGACGTTGTAGGGGAAAATAAAAGTCTTGAAAGTTGTTTCTTGATAAGAAAGGAAGGAATAATTTGCTATTGATGAGTAGGCAGTAAATAGATTTCCCAGAGGAATTACATATAATTAAGCAATTAACACACACAGTCTACAACAAAGGCTAAAAAAATATACTACCAGAGTGGACATTATTGAAGGAACAGTATTCCTTTGTTAAGTATTATACAAATTTGTCAACTCAAATTAGTTTAATTCTGATAATTTCCAAACCCAGCGTCTGATGGTATTTGAATGCATGAAAATATACATCTAGAAAATATAAACATGTGACTGTTACCTTTTTGAATTATCAGGACCTTATTCTTAATTGTTCAGATATTCATTGCACATGAATATACAAGAAAAAAAAATAAAAAAAACAACATTGGTGTTAAGCTTACACATCTCATTAATGTGAAGATTTCAGTTCAGCTTTTGCAGAGATGGGAAGCTGGATCTAAATATGTCAAATTATAACAATACAAACAATACATATTAACACAACAATCGTCCCAGATCATGCATCATTTGCTCAAAGAGAATGACTCATAGTCATAAACATAAGGTCGGTAGGAGTGAAAGGGGAGGTTGGTGCACTTGAGGTAGTCTGCTAAATTTAAAATTATTTTCCTCAAGTCAGTAAAATCCATAGTAAACAGAGACTATTTAAGGTGACTTATCAAAAATCACTATGAGGCAAAGAATGTGACCATAGTTGATGTTACAGGAAATTACCTTTTTTGTCATACAGAAACAAGTAAGTATTTTCAATGTCTGGAAGAGAAAGTTGTTGTCACTTAGACTATAGATGACCCCAAATTTCACCTGCCAGCAAATGCATCACACTTTTACAGAGTGCAAGTGTTACTAAAATAGATTATCTTGACCTTCAATAGCATGTCTAGTTTTCCACTTTTAGGGGGTCTGATCAGTCTTTACACCGTTCCTGTATTATCCTGCATCTGTACTCCTTCCTGGAAGGCAACCCGGAACATGTCTCTTAGGAAACGTAGCTGCCTACCTGTTACAACCTGGTCCAACCTTACCGGGTGTTACATCTTAATTTCAGGTTTCAAGAGATTTCACTCACACAGAGTCTTGTAAAGCCCTTGTTTCTTTGGTACCTTGAATTAGCATCTGGAGAATAACTACACATTTATCTCTATGAGATTTCTTTATAGGTATTTTCCCAAAAAGGGTTTTACAGAGATAAACATGCAACTTCTCAAAGCATTACAACAAGGTACCAGGATTAGCAGGCATTGCTAAAGAGAACCTTTGTTACACCCAGCAAACACAAACTCTATGCTACTTAAGGTGAGATACTTGAAATGGAAATTAAATACAGATAGTAAGTGTTTAGTTTACCAAGAAGAAGAAGAAAAGAATAAAGGAGGAGTAATTAAGAGAAGAAAAAGAGAGAAAAAGAGGGGAGAAGGAACATAGTTACCACTCAGAAGGTCACATGTGGATGGCTCCAAAGGGAACAGGCCAGAGCCCACAGTGGAGACCTCGTGCTGCCTCCTTATCTACTCTGGTGGCCTCTGACCCCCTGGCCACTCTGGGCTCCCAGGTCAGGGTGAGAGGCCACGTTCTCTCTGTCCCTGACAGTCTGAGCTGGGTCAGGGGCTCCAGGAGCTGTGGGGGATTATAGTTTTCCTGGGATATTTGTGATCGGCAGCTGCTCTGGGGCTTCCCCCTGTGGGCTCCAGGCCCTGCCACGAGGGATACGACACCACCCCACCTCTGTGAGATTCGACCCAACCCTTCCCCCTCCACACACAAGCACCCCCTACAAGATGGTTGTGACCCAATAATAGCTGATCTGGTGTGTAACACTATCCACGGTTTTGCTGAAACATCACTCCAAAGTATTTGCCTTTGGTTTTCCGTCTGCATTTAAGTAACTCTAGGCCCCTCTGAATGAGTAATTCATGCTGTCTCTTTTTATCTCTTTACATTTCCTTCTAAACACCTTCTCTCCAAGACTGAGTTTCATAACTGATTTACGTAAATTTCTTCTGCTAGCAACTAAACCTGAGAGTGTCTCTTTTCTAGAGTCTTACACTAAGACTGATAATGAATTACATGATTCTTTCAATCTCGTTTTGTTTAGCTGGGAAAGGAAGCTGAAACATGGAAAAAAAAATCCTGCTGAATCTTAACCACCTTGAAAGGCTACCCTGGAGGAAAAAAAATTGCAGAAATAAGTACAATTAGTAATTGATGACTAAAATTTAAAATTATTTGTAGCAAATTAGGAATGGAATTGGTTTTTACTCCTTCACATGAAACGTGTCCATGAAGACTGATTGGACTAAAAATTGTACATAGTGTCACCTGAACTGATCTATTCATTTTTAGAATGCCCCTGAATCTGTGTACCAAGCAAGGCAAAGTAATGACATTCTGGCAGAAGTGAAAACTCTCACTGCTTCCCTGTGCAACTTGTCAATTCCACATCCTGAGGCTGAAAAAGAAAACTAGGCTATAGCAAAACTGGAGCAATATATTAAACTTCTGTTGCTCATTTATTCATTGTGAAGGAGTGCTCCTGGTACACATCTGAATACAGATGACTTGCAGTTCTGACCCAATGCATACTGTGAAGCATAGAAACTATGTCTAGAACCTATGAGGACAAGATGCAAGTGTCATGTATTTTTAGCTCATTGTTTATTAAACAAAATGCCAAGTTGGGTTTGCAGTGAGCAAAGAGGGCTTGCCAGCAAGTAAAAATGTACAAAAAAAGTGAAGTTTCCAAGCTGAAATTAAAACAAGCGATAAAGCGGACAAGCAAAATAGAGTAAGCACATAAATATAAGGATGACTTGCACTATCATCCTATTCTTCTTGTGCATGCATGCACTGTTATGGAGAAACAAAACATACTTTAGCGAGTGTTGGTGATATATTTCCTTATGTCAGACTGGCAGTACACTGACATATTTTAAATGATAGTATCATTTTTAGAAGTCCTAATCACACAAACTTTGGGAATGAGAATGATATTCTGGGGGACTCTTAGCTTTATATTATCAGTACATTGTTCCAGTAACACTACGTGCATTCCTTCTTTTTATTTTCTTGCTTCACCCTCTTTTATCGATTTCTTAAAGCTCCACATGATTTCACTTAGAACTTCTTTTGACAGCATAATTTCTTTGATCTACATTTTTGTGAGCTTTTAATGTCCAGCAGGTATAAAACCTATGTCTTACTGATTCTCATTACCTGAAAAATTGTTTTGTTTATAATTAGATCCCTGGACTCCATGGAGTTAGCATTTAATTTCATTTATACAAGTGTAAATGAGCAGTGAATTAGCAGGCAAACTGGAAATAAATCTGAGAAAAGCAATATCAGACTCTGACTCTGTACATCAGTTGTGTATCTGATGCTTTTTTTGAAGTTAGGGTCAGACCTGAATTTTGATCTTACTCAAATATTGTATTTTTTCTTGCTTGATAGCAAACCATACTAGAACAAGACACAATACAAGAAACCACAAGAGAAGCTAAATCTAAATTTCCATACTATTACCATGCTGAAATATTACCTTCATCTTTGACTTCTGATATTGATAACCCAGCTTGTATTTTATATAGTTTTTAAGTTAGATACAAGCTGGCTCTGATCAATCAGTTGAGACTGAATGAGAAAGGCGAAATGGGACAGAAAGAGCACGGATTTTTAATGCTGCAATCACAAATTACATAGTTCCCTGAACAAGACTAAAAGAAATGGTAGACAGAGAGATGACATTTCTGTGTTCTGGTCATCTTTGAAGACATGACTACACTGATTAAAAAAAAAGTTAAAATATCTGTTAATATCTGTGCTACTTACCAATTCATTAAAAAAACATTGCTACTAGGACTTCATATAAAAGAGACATTTTTCTTCTGTTTCTATCAAACATGTCTGTCACAATGCATTTGCCATCATGTTAGAAAAGTAATGTTTTTGGAAAGTAGCACTTGTGGGAATTCCACTACCCTTAACGTGGTAGCTCGCTAGTATTGTAACTACCTGAGGGCATTGCTTCCAGGCAGTTGTTTGAAATATTTAATTCCACATAAATCAGTTCTGGTATGGTTCTGAAAATGTTCATAGCATATTAATGTTTGAGTTCCTGAAGAAAAAAAAAGTCAAAAAACCCAAAACCAAAACAACACCTACTTTTTTTCTTACACTTGTGACTTGACACTGAAAAAGACAACACTTTCATTATTTATTTTAACACCTGAATGTCCACAGCATAAAATAAAAAAAAAAAATTAAGTGCTCATTGAGCAAAAATCATACAAATGTCTTTCTTAAACAAAAAGATGTTTCA